>CM021769.1:4278989-4299315 GCA_011076525.1 Nettapus auritus | reverse complement strand
AAAGGAAAGGAAAGGAAAGGAAAGGAAAGGAAAGGAAAGGAAAGGAATCAGAGCCTGCTGGCCCCCTGCTGCTGCTAATGCTGCTGCACCTCTGCTCTATGGCAGAGAGGAGGGAGGCATGGTGGGGGTAGAAGAGGTGGCAAGCAGACAGATAAACATATAAATGCTGCACAAACTGTTAAAATCTGCTCTGAGAGTCAATTTTGACTTTTAGGCTCATGAACCATTAATAAAAATCTCCTTACACTGAAATGGCTCTCAAATGCCATGATAGCGGATTACAAACTCCTAATGGAGATACTGTATGACCAAATATTCTCTAAGCAGCAAGGTCTAACGTACCAGGGGTGGCCAGGCCACCTGATTATCAGCTTATCGGCAAATACTTCTTAGTGCGGGATGTGCCAAAAAGAAAGCATCTTCCTCGGCACAGTCCCTTCCCCGTTCTTAATTTAAACAGATTTGGGAAGGGCATCATGTGACCGGGGTCCATATGATGACCTGTGGCAACAAGAACCTGTGGCTTTCACCTTGTCACCCCTCACAAGCAGAGGTAAGGAGCCTGGTACTTATTCTGCTGTGGGTGCTGGTAACAAGAGATGTTACATTTCTGCCAGAGCTGCTGTCATCTAGAAAATGCATGGCCTGAGCCTCCGTGGGGGCCCCTTGTCCCATGGGCCTGGGGCAAGGCAGCCCCAGTGCCCCACTGCATCTCCCAGCAGGGCCGGGCCATCCACCCTCATTTCCTTTAGAAGCAGCAAATTACAAACACTTCTGGGTCCAGATAAAAGTGGAATTGAAGCTGATTTATCTCCTGACACAGCTGTTAAAAGCAAAGTGTCCCTCCATCTACCGTGCCATGGCTATGGAAGGACATGTAACCACGCTTTGCTGTGTCTCACTGATTTTGGGGGACCATGTGGACCACGATGGCTCTTTCATGAGGCATGGGGTTGTAGGTTTGACCCCTCAGGATAATCAGGCTCCTCTGCAGCAGGGAAATACCCGGAGCCAGCTCCCAGGGAAGCCCGTCTGGGTGAGGGCATCGCCCAGGGGGCTGCAGAGCTGCTGAGGGGCTGCGAACGAGGAATCGAGATTAAAGTGCGAGAAGCTGCCAGGGTGTTTGCTCAGCGTCCCAAGGAGGAGGCACCATGGGGTTGGCTTTATTTAACATTTTTATTAGCGATGTGGAAGAGCATGCAGGCAGAATTGTTAAGCACCAGAGCTGGCGAATGGAGAGAAGTGATAGGAAGAGGCAGCCAGAGGATGGAAAATAGCAGGGAGGGATGGCAAAGGCTGAGCAAATGCATCTGGAGAGAGAAGAAGAGACATTCAACATCCCTGCCAGAGGAAGGTGTTTGGAAAGACAAGCCAAGAATGGCCTGTGAGTGCTCTGCCCTCCTGGTGGGCACGAGGTTTCAGGAGCTGGGGGCTGGTGAAGGATAGTGAGAAGGGTGATGGAGTCCAAAGGGATGGATCAATGGGGGATGAGGGCAGCAAAATTGCCACTGGGACTCCGGAAATCCTGACATAAGGTGGGAGAGGAGGCCATTAATGAAATGATGTTGTCTGGTCCCAGGGCCAGGCTTTGAAACTGAATTTGGAGAATTGGGATGGGATGGGGAAGAACCATGAAAGCAACTGGGGGAGTGGGGAACCTCCCTGGGAGAGGGGTGTATGGGGAAATCTGTTGGTATTTGGAACTACCCAGGAGAAGCTTGAGATGATGAGAGTAGATTTTGTGAGTACATCTAGCAAAGGCACCCAGGTTGACAAGTTAATATTACATTAATCCACACTGGACATCAGAAACAAATAAAAGTTTACCACTGACACATATTGCCTTAGGATATGGAAAATATGAAAGTTTTTTTTTTTTTTTAAGTGTTATGGTCAAATAACTGGGTGCCTTTCTGAAAGATAAGCAGGAGGTGTTTGCTCCTGACCATGATTACTTAAAATATAACATGGAACAACCCTTTCTGAAACCAACCATGTTACTCTTGCTCTTTCAGGGCTATATGCAGGACTTCTGGGAGGATGGAGTAGCTATCAGAAAATTCCTCAGAAAATTTGCTTCTGGACCATCTCTGGACATGGCAAATTGAACATGGATGGGCTGCAAGATGGGCAGCAGAGACCAGAGGCCAGTGGTGTGGGTGTCCTGTACTGCTATTCGTGTTACAGCAGGACCTCTGCCTGATGGCTTAGCCAGGACGCGTCTGGCAGAAGGACATCATGCCACCAGCATCCATCCCTTCCCATGTGCATGGAAGAAGCCCTCTGCAGCTCAGTTTTTGGGAAATGTCTTGCGAGAGTTTCCTGGAACAGTTTGGATCAGCCCTCCTGGGCTTCTGCTCTTGCTTTTTTCCTTGGCTGCCCTCTCTCCTGCTGTGGGGAGCAGGGATGTGGTGCCAACCTTTCCAGGTGTGCAAACTTCCCACCCCTTCTGGCAGGGAGCTCGGGGCACTGAGCAGGTACTGCCAGGGCTGAATTAAACTGCAAGAGGCTGCCAAAGCTTGCTTCTGGCTCCTGGCCTCCCACATCAGCGGGGAGAGAGGTGACTGCAGAAGGTGTTGCAGAGGGAGGGCTGATACTTTCCCTGTGTTTTGGGGGGTGCCTTTCAAAATTTTGGGTGTGCCCCATGCTCAAATGGAGCATCCAGGTCTGCTGCAAGTCTGCAACATTGCAAGGGCTGGTGGGCTGCCACAAAATTAGGAATAAAGAGAGTGCTGGAGAAATTGGGGGTTGCTGGCAACAGCTATGCAGATGCTGAGGTCTCTCTGTGGTGTTACACTGGTCCCCATTTAACTGAGAGCAAAATTAGAGCTTCTCTACTTCTATTTAATTACTTGCATACACACAAACCTATTAAAATAGTCCCCATATTACCGATTTCCCTGGTAAAATCCCAGTCTCTGCCATTTCACTTTCTACTTTGATGGCATCACTGGCTAGTGAGGGCCTACCAAGGCTCCCTCGCTGCCATAACATTGGGTCAGACTGCAAAAACCAAAGGCAAAAAGAGCATCAGCAATACCAAAGGCAAAAACAGCAATGCCCTGCAGTCTGCCTTGGCCTGAGGGCTGGCTCTGTCTGTGCTGTGGCTGTGGTTGGGGTGTCTGGCTGATAAGGTGCCCTGCTAGGCTGCAGACATTGTGCTTGCTGGGCTGGGGGTGTAGCATCACGTCCCGATACAGGACCTTCCCCCACATCTGTCTGTACAATGCCACATGTGGCCTTGTCAATGGGCATGGGGCAAATCCACCCACCGTGTCTGGCGCTTGGGCACCGAGGAGCCGAGGTGCTGCAAATGCATGAGGCGGGCTGAGCTGAACGGGAGAGACAGAAATCATCTTCACGACCCCCCAGCAGCACCAAAAACATGTTGGTGTCCTGATAACCAAGAGAATTTGGTGATGCTCCTGGGCTCACACTGGGAATCTATGACTGTAACTGTCCCCATTAGCATTAACACACTCTTTACTCACTCCACCATTTATTAGACAGTGATTAGATATTATACAGAGTCATATTACTCATGGAGACCAGGCACAATGTGCTTATTTTTTATTTGCCTTCAAATCAGGGAAATCCACAAGCGGCTTTACTTCTAGACCCAGCCATGCTAGCCTGTCCTCGGCGCTTTAAAATTAAAGCAATCACAAGGCTGCCCTTAGGTTTCCAGTGACTTATGCAAGAAACCAAACACAAGAGAACAAAAGGACAAATGAAAAACTGGGGTTTCAGGCTGAAATTTGTACCACAAGCAACGTGATCGAGTCAACTTACTGTTCATGCGTCAGAAGAGGAGAGGGAGGGGGCTGTCCTGATTAGATCTCATTTCCTACCTGTTTACTGTAGGCATTTGCATAATGATCACCCTGCAGAGTTGTTAGCATATTATAACACCCGATCCTGAACCCGTTAAAACACAAAAACCACACAGACTGCTGCTGTTTGCAGCAAATCTCCTCCTGATTGCGTCCCAGCGGATGTGGCCAGAGCGTGCCCCCAACTACTTGAGATGGCTGCGAGCCTCTTCCAGATGTCGTCAGAGAGATAAACACAAACTGCTTTATTTTCTGCAAAATAAAGGAAATAACAGAGGGCTGGGGAGGGATATAAAGGTCCTCCAAGGGTCATTTTCCATTTTAGTTCCTTGTTGGAAGAAAAGGACTTCTCTGACACCCCGTATTCCTGGTCCAATTGCCAGGACAGCGATAGCAGCCAACAGGTTTTGAGGCAGCACAAATAAATGACAGACACAGCAGCTCAGCCCTCCCCAGACATTTGTGCTCCTACAGGATACGTGCTTCACCACAACTTTCACCCAAGCAGATCTTCATGCACAGAGTGACAATTTACAGACTGCAAACGTAGTGGGAAGCTGAGATTATTTGTAAATCGTTTGCTTTCAGTGAGGACAGATGAGTGTGCCATTGTTTTGGAAGAGTTCCTTGTCAGCCAAATTACAAAAAGGCAGATAAACGGGGAGGGATGCGGGGCAGACATGACTGTGCTGTTGCCAAAGGGTAGCAGAGGACTGTGAGGTCTGAGTACCCAAACAGCAAGGTGTCAGCAAACAGACCCCAATGGGCTCACCTTTCAGCAGACCTACTCAGCTTTTTTCTCTGACAAACAGGGCCACGACGTGGATCCTTACAGATCCCTCAGTCACTCACAAAACTTACCCTATTTCTAATCCTACAAAGTGAAGCCAAGCTGCTCACAGACCACCTGAACCAGCTTGCTTCCACCTGTCCTCTTTAAAGCACATTTTCCATTTCCTCATCCAACTGTTCGTGCCAACATGGGGTAAAAGTGGGATTCAGATGAAATAATATAGCAAAGAAGTGCTGAATATCCATTGTCAGCTAAGTCTGGTTCAATCTTTTAATGATTTCTTGTACCCCATACACCACATGTTGTGCTACACATGTGGTGCTTGTCCCGTGTCTGCTGTGCTGGATGTTTGCAGAAGGATGTGAGACCAGTTTAAGGAGATTTCCTCTTCACAAATTCACATTGGCTGCTTCCTGTTAGAGAACTTTCTGCGTAAATGGAATTTTAAGTCCTCCAACAGTTCAGGTTTGCAGGGACCTTTGTGAGGTTTTGTGTTCCTTAGCGAGGATGCCCTGGAGCCTCAGCTTCCAGCCAGCTGCTGCAGCCTGGCATTGTGTCCTTGCACACCCTCCTAATCTACCCTTACTCCACACCAAACATGTCCCCAGTGATCATTTATGGTGTCTGGAAGTACTCTTGGACAATTTTGGGGTGGCCTGGGGATTCCCATCACACAGCATCAGCCCAGGGACAGCAGAGATTGTACATGCGGTGGCCATGTCTCGTGGACATCTGCCTCTTCCACTGCAACGTGGTGTCCTCATTTCACGTTCCCCATTAGTTAAGTGACTGATCCCCAGCGCTCCTGTGGAACATTTTTGCTGTCTGCCCTTGATATTACTCCCCCTGCTGTGGGCTTGGTTCTGCTGCTCAGCACCCTTGGACAAGTCTCACAGGTCAGCCTGTCCCCAATGAGGGACTCTGCAGTGTCTGCAAGGCAGCATCATGGTGCCAGAGTCCTCACGTCTGCAAAACAAACAAACAAACAAACAAAACAAAACAAAACAAAACAAAACAAAACAAAACACCACTTCCAGCAGCCTGGGACCCACCTGCCCGCTTCTTTCTCTAATGATGAATGCTTTCCTCTCTATCTCCCTCTCTCTACCCCTGGGATCAGCCAGGCATCTCAGGCACGTCTCGCATCCCCAGAGGCCGGCCACTGCTGACCCCACAACACAGTGCTTTCTCCCTGGCACCTGTAGCAGGTGGCTCAATACCAAAAAACAAGGGCAGCCCCTGGAAGCTGCTGCTTTCTGCCACGAGGCCGTAGCTGCAGCAAGTGGCACAAGAGCCTGGCTCTCCTGCTGGAACCGCACTTTGCTTTCTCATTATGCAACTGCTGTATTTTAATAGAAACCCCTTTTTAGGCAGTTTCAAAAACAGTTGGTCTCTTTTTTTCCTCCTTCTGTCAAATGACCAACTTAATAATTCACTAGTTGTGCTGGGATTAGCCACTTTGGGCCACACTCTGGATTTCTTATCTTTAATGTAGTTCTCGACGACATCTTCTGCACTTAATCCCCTGACAAAACTCCCTTTGATTCTCATGACAGTCGCTCACAGAGATCAAACGCAGAATGCTGCTCTGTCAGGTAGAGCTGGGCGAATAATTTGCGACAAATAATTTACCCACAGACTTTCCTCCTCATTTTCTCTGCACAAATTGTCCATTTGGCTGAGGCTCGGGACTGCTAGTGGATTTGTTTCTGGCTGCACAAGTCTGAGTTTGGTGCCTGGCTCACGAGGAAGAGCCTGCGAGTGCATTTCAAGAGCCTTTGTGGTGCTTTGACCTCGCTTGGCTCCAGCTTTCGTTTTGGGCAGTGCCAAACCTATCCTGCCCCACGAGCAAAATCAATGCAGGCCGTGATGTGCTCAGCACTCCTGAGTCACCGTGCTGTGCTTCTGAGCAGGATCGGAGGAGCCTGAGCGCTGCAGTGCAAATAATCTCTAATATCACCTTAAATCTCCTGTTCAGGGGATGTGCTCTAATGTATGCACCTGATATGAGTTTTGTCACTTCCTCTTGCAAGAACTGTCTCCAAAAGCCAAGCGGAGGCTAGGTGGGGATGTGCAGAGATAACGGGACCTGGTTTTCACATGGGATCTGCTCTAGCAGGGACGAGGAGCTACCCACGCTCCCAGCATCACTGCCCAGCACCATCTGCACCCTACGTTGCACAGCTGGAGACTGAACATACATCCCCTCTCTTTTCACCTTTGCATCACCACAGCCTCCCTCCCAGTTTGACCATTTGACCATTTAACCATTTTTAATGGCATCTCTTGGTGTGTCACTTCAAGTGTTTTAGGTAGAGAAAGGTTAGGAATTAGGATTAATTAGGAATTAGCCATGAGAAAGTGCTGGTATGGACCAATTTGCATAATATTTGTAACTGTAATGTTATAAACAAGAATGTTCTAACTTGCAGTTTGTGTCAACTTTATATTTCTCCTTCCTCTTTTTTTAATTAAGTGCCTGTGACTCTCAAAAAGCACAAAGGTGGTAACTTTAAGGTCTCCGTCTATTTTCCAAACAGCCCTGGTAACGCCTGCAGGGAGCAGAGAGCAGTGCTGCCTTACCAGGGCCCACAGAGACGCTTCATTAACCCAATTAAGCAGGTGGATGGAGAGGGTCTCTCTGATAATTTACACCTTACTAATGAAGTGTGTGACTCTTAATCTCCTCCAAACAAGATACACTCATGAAACACTGGTGCAAGGAAAGGGGAAATTAATTAGGTGAAAAAACTATGAGATTATAGTAGAGGGATTCCAATGAGGCAACAGTAACATGGCTGGTGATTCATTTGTGCCTGTCTTAAATTAATGGCTGAGCTGACAAGCAAATAAGACCCAGCATTGTTTTGGCTTAAAAGACATCCTCATCAGACCTAGCACGAGGCACCTGATTTTATGACATGACACACCATTTTCTCAGCCCCAGCTGCCTGGACGGCCCTGGGAGAAACAAAACCAGTCTGAGCAGAGCCTGGCCTCTTTTCTAAGACATCTAGAGGAGCTACTTATTCTATGCATATATTTTCAAAAAAAGTAATAACTTTGTGCTTTAGAAATATCTGCCTGGCTGCCAAGCCTGTGTTTGGGCTGCAGTGGGGTGGTGGGGAGTTGGTGGCTGGTTGCTGAGCAGCCATCCCACCAAGTGAAGAGCCCTGCTGAATACTTCACATTTTCTTCACCTCAGGGTAAAATAAAAGTGTGATATGAGCTGTTGCTTTGCCCCATGCTATGTGAAAGGCTGGAGTCAAGCCTTTTATGACCCAATTATGGGTTGATTTCCTTTATCTGTGTGCAGTGCCATCGACTGATGCAGTGCATTAGCTTTCGTGGTAGAACTGAAGTGGCTTGAACTGTGGTCAGCAGATACCTTTGGCAGCCTGAGAGCTCCCAAAAAAGACCCTTGCAGAGGTTCCTGTGCACCGTGGTTCCTGTGCCGACTGAAAAATTGGGTGCAAACATGAATGAGAATTGTGGTATTTTTTTTGTCTTGAAAAGTCCCTTGGAAAGGTACTGTTTATCCTGTGGTCATATATGGTAACTGCCTCCAGGGAATGGGGTCTTCAGTGTTTTGGAGTGACAATGCGGCAGAAATGCATTTTATTAGTCAAATTCAATGTGTGGATACTGAAAGGTTCCCAAAGTAGCAGATCCGAGCAGCTTTAACATTGGAAATTGTATTTTGTCCTAAAAAGAACTCCATGCGCCCAAGGATTTCAAAGCTTTTGGCAAACATGAATTAAAGCAGTAATTAATTAAGCTCTGCGGCACTCCTGTTTGATAAACAAGAGATACATTATGATCAGTCAGTATTGCCAACTGCAAACATTCACTAACTGTGAGTCCAGTTCCCCAAAATTATGAGATTGGCTTAAAAAATCATGAGATTAAAAACCAAAATTGTTGCATTTTCTTTATCCACCATCTGGCTTCTCAGCCTCTAGGGTAAACATGCCTCGTGTTTTCAACTACAAGGGCTAGCCACTTACTTAAAAACATGAAAACTGAGATCCTTGTGCTTCATAATGACTCCAACAGCTGAGGCTTTAGAAAAAAAAAATACTAAGAATCCTAAGACTCGTCATGAAATCTGAAGAATTTGCAGTAATGATCACTTACAACGGAAGGGGTTTTGGCTCGGCAGCTCTTTCTGAATTCAGCAACCTAGCACAGGAGCTGCTGGACAAGGAACAATGAAGACCGACCCTCCTGGTCAAAATGGCAGGAGCATTTAGGTGGATGAAATACAATTACAGAGGCAGGATGTCATGTAGCCCTTGCTGGAATTTAGCCAGGGCGTGACAGATAAACACATTAGTTCTCGTGAAAACTCTTCTGGGATTGTTAATTATTACAAATGATTGTTCCTGTCTCTCTGGAAGATGATTGCAGGCAAAGCTACAGCATCAGACACTGTCCAGGGGCAATAGCTTCATACCAAACCACGGATGTGAATGTCACCCCTGAAGCCCTGCTCCCCTGGATTCACAGCCCTGACAGACAGTGTGTGTCGGGAAAATCCTGGCTCAGGCTGATCCGACTTAGCCCGTGAGACAGGGCCGTTTTGGTGGCAGGGCTGGCAGCCACCGCATTACTGTCTGGAGAAGAACTTATGCAGCAGTGGGAACGGCAAATTATCCGGAGGGAAAGTAGCTGCAGAAGGGCCGTGGCTGGCTGGAACCAGGAAAACAGATTTCAAACTAATGTAAACAGCTTGGATTTATCACTGGGCTTGCAGGTTCAAAAATAAATATCACCGTTTCTGTGGTTCAAAAGTTGGTCATTTTCTACCGACACTTCAAAAAATGTAGTTTTCCAGTGACCTTGGAAACCACTTTAAATACATTTTTCAGTAAGTTAAAAACCTGAAGTTAATAAAAGGGAATTGGGGAAAGAAAGAAAGTTTCAATTCTTTAAGCAGGTCTATTTGTCACAGAAGAGAAAATGAACTTGAGGCCACCTGAGCATCCAAGCACATGTATTTTAGAGAAAACTAGCTCTAATGTCTTCGCCGCAGCGGGATCCCCATACATGTCAAGAAGCCATTTTCTCCAAGGAGGAACATTATGCTGTGCTCAGGATAGTCTCTGATCTTTGCACCTAAACCTATTTAAGCGATACCAGGGGCTTTTGTACTGCTATGAAATTACTCTGGACCAGTGAGGGCACTCGCTGGCTTTGTACTCCCCTCTCTTCTGTGGAAATCGAAGTACAAACAGGTTGAAAAAAGCTACAGACAAATTCATGCAGCGAGCACCAGCTAGGGCTACTTAGAGAAAAGATACAGCCTCTGGCTTGGGAAGCTCAGTGCTGCAGGGAATGGAGGAGATAAGGAGGAGGGCTTGCCCTGGCTTTACAGTTTTTCTCTAAGCATCTCTTGCTGACCATCTCTGGTGGCCTAGATGGATCTTCAGGCCAACACATGAGTGGTCATTTGTGTTCTCCAAGTGTATTTCCACCCTGCCCAGCCCACAGGAGCATTTCCAGGAGAAGCTCCCAAACACAGGGACTGAGGGCAGGAGCAATGCTGGTACAGTAGAGTATTGGTTAACACTGGAGCGATGGACTTCATGTTACCACCCTCTGTTTTGACCCGACTCCCTGCTTTTCAAGCAGTGTTTGTGTATTGAATAAAGCATTTCAAAGGGTTATGCTAAATAGGTGTCTGGGGCTCAGTAATTAATGTCAACATCCATAAATGCTGTGTGTCTCACCCCTGGATTGCCAATGCCCTGACTACAGACTGAGTATCTTATCAAGTTACTTGCTTTCTCCAAAAAGAAGTACCAGCAGGTCATGTGTAGGTTAAACATGGCAGCTCTCTAACCACTCAGGAGCTACTTTATCCTGTGTGCAAACCTGGTTTATAAAGCTTATCAAGAAGAGAGGCTTGGTATCACAGTCTAGTACTCATAATTAATCCTGGAGACAGTGTGGATTTAGGTTCATTGGGGCTGACTTCAAATTAAAAAGTCACTATTAGCATGTGAAACAGACACCATATGTTACATATTAACACTGTAGATGTTACAGAATGTTGCGTATTTCTTTATTTTTTTATTTTATTATTATTATTATTATTATTTTTCAAGTAGGATAGCTATAGACATGCCCTTTCCAATAGAAGTTGGGTTATCTACCTATATTAGTCTTACCTTATGGTGATCTCCATTATGGATGGCAGCAGATGTCTTTACAGAGATCTCTACTGCCTGGTCTACTCATATGCATACATCCATATAGATAAGTCCATGTTTGTATAGGCTTTTACATTTTTATATATAAAATTATATTTGTAAGTGTATTTACATGTTTATTATTTCATCTAAATTACAGTACTGATCAGTAGACATATACAGACTGATGAAAGAGAAATGGCAAGTATATAGAAAAACATGATACATTCACAGACAAATAGAGAAATCTCTAAGTATCTGTTTTATATCTTTACAGCAGTATTTTTCTCTTGTTCTCTCTCAACATCTGTAGCTACCTTGATCTATGTAAAAGTTCAAAATATAGAGGGAAATATTGCCTAAGAACATATTTGGCAGCAGCCTGTAAAAGCTCATTGTACTGGGAGTTAATACAATGTTCTCAGTGTCTTCAGTCATCTGAAATTTGAGTTTAAAGTTCTTGCACAATCACAGCCAACATAAAATGCAGCAGGAAATCGCCATTAGTCAAATGTGTTCTTCTAATCCTGCTGCAAAATGGAGCTTTTTCATTTCTATCCCGCCACGGGTTAGTTTGTGATTTCATATGTCAGATACATCAATTCTGCCAAGGAGAGGAGATGGGCAAGAACAAATTAAAAATATAGACTCCTTTGCTGCAGGGGAAGTTGAGAGGGCAGGTCTTTGTGGAGAACAGTAATAATGATCTCATTTAAGAGAGTTTCTGGGTCTGATTCTTTGCTGCCCTTCTTCATACTTAATTAGTCGCTGGCAAATTGAGGGGCTAACCAGCAAATCCAAAGGAATATTCACTCTTCTCAGCTGAAATTGCATAGGGAGAGAGCAAGGAGGGAGACATCAGCCCACGTACTCTGAAGCTTTAATGCCAAGAAAGAGAACCAGCTGGTTGCCAATGGGAAAACCTGCCATTTCTTTCACTCTTTCTGTCCTTGTCTTGTTTTGTTTCTGTCTCTTACTCTCTCCCACCTTCTTCTTTCTAATTCTCTCCCTTCATTTGCGCGACCACTGGGATAAATACAGCAACAGCCCCTCTCTTCCCAGAGACTCATTCTTGGGAGGATATTAGCGTTTGCCACACTCTGCTGCCGATTTGTCTTAAGGTAATTATTATTAATGGCTGTTGTTGTTTTTCCTGCAGAAACTGTAATATAGACCCTTTTGTATCATTGGCTGAAGCCTGTTGTTTCTGTAGGAAAAACAATAGGCCCACAGATTAGGACTGCATATTATGGCTCTAGTAGCACAGCAGGCTTTTGGTATTGGTACCAATCCTATCAGTTCCTGGCATCCTTTCCCCTTTACTCCTGGTAATTAATCTTTTCATGAATTCTGTCACATTTAGAGCCATTTCATTAAGTTTCTGGTTCCTGCACTTGGGCAACTCACCGCATCCTTCACCTGCGCCATCAGCTGGAGAGCCATGGAGAGGGGCGATGCTGGTGGTGGGTTCGCTCTCCCCAACCATCCCTTCCCCTCTCTGGTAAATGCTCTGCCCTAAATGAAGCCACGCAAGGATGACAGACAGGCAGCCATGTGGTTCAGACAGACTGAAAGGGCAAAATTGAGCCATAAAAAATTAGGAAAAGCCCCTACGAATGAAGGTGGTGGAATGTGGTGCCTGTTTCCTTAACAGCCTGATAGAAAATGGACACACACCTTCTGCTGTGATGGTTTCACATAAAATGGCACAGATTTCTTAAAGCAAGGACAGCAGCTTGGGACAATCACTTCCTTCATCCATACACCAACATTTTCTTTCCTCCTCATCAACTAATCTCCAACCTGTCTCCCCCAAATACACCAACTTCAGAACTTCCTGTGTAGCAGGAGGCTTTCTAGAGGGAAAGGAGGTTTAAAACCACTTCTCCTGCTATTGCTCCAGTCTGTCATTCCTGGTTTTGAAAGGGAGCTGGGCCCGATGGCTGCAGACAGCGTGAGGTTGCTGCATGCATATTCGTAGGGCGCAGCAGCAGGGTGAGAGACAAAAGCTTGTATTCCCAGCCCAGCCTCAAGTGACCTTGTGCAACCCCTTAATTACTGCAATTACTTGCCTCCTGAGATGACATTATTAGGCCTTGCTCGGTATTAAGGGCTGTGAAGTTCACGGAATTATTCGTGCCGGTTGGTGAAAGAGCAGCGAGTAAAACATGGGGCCATCTTGTGGCTTCCAAACCAGCTCAGGGTCAAAAGGGGATGGCTGCTGGCAATGCTCAGAAACTCAAAGTTGACGTGCAAAGAGCAGTGCTGCAACGTGGTTACGCCTAAGGATGTGTTAGCAGTGACAGAAAACAGTAGTTCCTCCCCTGGTAGTGTCCATCTGCTAAATTCCATGTTTCTCCCCCAAAATCAAACATGAACACTCCTAAATGGTAAAATACTAATTATAAAAAAATGAATGCATTAGAACTGACAGCTGCTGGAGCCAATTTTTAGCATTAGCAACACTAATTCAAAAAGCTGGAAAAAAAAAAGGCAGGGGCATTTTGTTGGTCCTTGAGGGAAAAAAAAAAAAAAAAAAAAAAAAAAAAGTAATAAATAATAATAATAATAATAAACATACACCAGAAAGAACTGCAAAATTCACCCTGAGGCACAGAATAAGCATCAAGGATCTCAACTGAAGTATTTAGCTATTGAGGAAATGACAGCAAGTGAAAACAGGAGACTAAATGGGGAAAATTAAACTGTCTTAACTGCAATCATTGCTACAATGAGAGCTGTAACTGCCTCTGCTGGGGGACGCTGGGATGGAGCAACAGCTCTCCCATCTTGGTGTTCACACCCAGTGTGAAAACGTGGCTGTCAATGACCAACTTTTGCTTTTGTGGTCAGTTTTGACCCAGAGGATCCCATTTGGCTGCAGCGACGCATGAGGATGCCAGCACTTGGCCCTGGTTGATCAGAGGGCAGGAGGGTTGTTCCTGCTCCTGAGGCTCTGCCCACCACCCACAGACCTGCACTGGGGTCTGCAAACATGGGAAGCCCCCAGGCAGCTCCTCTGCTCAGGATGTTGCTGCTGAGCACCAATTTACCCCCCAGTCCAAATGGTGCAGATAGAGAAGTGCTGGGAGGAAGGGAGTGTCAAGGGAGCTAAGCAGAGGAGAGGGGTGGATTTAGCTTATCCCCATGGGTAGGTACATCAATCTGCCCGTAGCAGTTTTGGATATGAAGGGACAACAGAAAACCTCATCTCCTTGATTTTCAAGTGGAAAGAGATTCTGTGACCAGGCAAATGAATAGGAGGGGAAAAGATGATGGCTCCTTTCAGTACAAGAGATTCAGCACGGGCTGCACAGTGTGGGTTTTGGCGACCTTTATTCCTTTGTGAGTAATAGAATTACTGCATATGTGCAATATTGTGTTGAGCTCTTCACCACTGTAACCCTGCCCTCCCTCCAAAATCTGCCTCATTATTTCATTATGCTAATATAGCTTTTTTTTTTTTTTTTTTTTTTTTTTTTTTTTTTTTTTCTTTCCCTTGGTTGGCTGTTTTTATTTATTTGTTGTTGTTGTTTTGGTTTGGTTTTTGGTCCATTGACCTCTCTGTAACCAACCAGGTAAAATACTTCCATTATCTTCTCCCCAGAACGTGAAAATCTTCAAAGAAGAGGTAGGAGAGAGGTAAGCTCCCCTAGCCTCATTTCCCTACCACTGCCTTTTCTTGGCTGTTCATCACAAAAAGAGTCCACACACCCATTGCATCATGGCATTGAGCCTGTTGTATGTTTTGCCTTTTCTTTTAAATTATTTCATGTTGCAAACCTGGTGATTATTTCATGCTGTTTAAACTATATTTGCAGTCTTTGATCAAATATAAGTAGACCGGAGCAAACTGCTGATAGAGTGAAGATATTGTTCTCGGTGTTTCTCCTTTCGCTTTGTTCATTACATTATGCGTTTAAGCTTGCATATAATGTTCATTGTGGCAATGTACCTTTGTTATTAATTCTTGTGGTGCCACATATTTTCAGGAAACCTAATTCATTCACAAATGGGGTGATTAGGTAATCTATGCCAGCGTGTTTGGGTGCATTTTACACACAACACGGACACGTACAACACACAATTACATGTACACCAAACACATACTTATCCATATAAATAGAAGGACCAAACCATGTCCTGCTTATGCCTAGTTCAGCAAAACACATATAGTTTAGTTTCCAGAGCCCATTCTCAAACTAAAATTTTGTTGGCTTTGAGACCTGGACACAGCAGCAGAGAGATGCAATGTCAGGTAGCAATAACCAGCCCAGGATTTCAAGGCAAGACATGTATAACAATCCAGGATACCCCACACAGCATGTGTGTGACTCCTATTTCAGGAGTTAAATAAATACTTGCGTCAAGCAGCAAGGAGACAGGAGGTGAGAACTGATTTGTGGTGCATGATCCCTAGCCTGGCTCCTACTTGCTCCCTTTATAAACCGCCTGCATCAGGACACGACCATGCTACAGAGTTCTGCTTCTTTTCAGAAAGAGCAGGTACCCAGCCCTACTGATTGCCAATCTAGCCCAGATGGCCACATATTTTTGGCTCAATTTCCAGAATCCACGCAGCCAACATATTCTCTACCAGGAACTCCAAGGGATATCCCTTCGTTAGCTTCCATAACTTCTTCTATGAGGGGCTTTTTCATTCCTAAATGATTTTATTTTGATCTGTGGGGCAGCCAATACTCCGTGATGGGTTCCAGTAACCCAGTTTGTACCTTGCAAGTTGTGTTCTGATATTTAAAAGCCCCAAACCCTTCCTTAGAAGGCATCTTCTCTTTCTAGCCTTGGTAAATAGAGTGTCCAATTGCAAAATGCTGATATTTTGCAGCATGGAAAAGGCTTTTTTCCCCCTGAGTTTTATTGTATACAATTGATTATACACCATTTTTCTCTCCTTCTGAAACCTGCACAATTGGACTCATGTTGCCAGAAGAACCTGCTGTTACCCAGCCCCGGGGAGAAGAAAGAGAAAACAGGAAGAAAGCCATGTTTTAAAGCTCTTAAAAGTTTTTTTTTTTTTTTTTTTTTTAAAAAAAAAAAAGCATTCCTCTATAAAATGTATTGCAGCTGCATGTATCAGGGGCCTTCTGATTGTCACACAGCACTGGGGCCACCCCAGCAGTCTCTGTGCCGAGGTGTAACCACTTCCAGGCAGAGATAAGCTTGCTGCCCTCCCTCTCCCAGGCCACCACTGCCTTTCAGACTCAGTATTGTGGCCTCTTTTTGCACATCACAGCCTGCCAAGCTGAGGGCCACGAGGTCCTTCAGTGAACCAGAAATACCTGGGAACTAAATGAAACTAGGGAAAGGGTTTTCTAAATCCCACCTTCCTGCAGGGTTTGACTCCTGGTTCAGAGGGTGGGGATGAACAGAGGAGCTCCAGCAGCAGAAGTGTGGCAGGAGGGAGAAAAGCAAGCTGGAGATGTGCCCCAAAGATGACATTTTTAGCTGCTGTGGTCCAAGATTTGGGCTTTTTTCCCTGGATGTGGCAGGCCTTGGGATGCACTGTCTCTGCACAGGGAACACGTATGACATAAAATGCACACACACGGATACCTGTGTGTGGCTCTGCTACTGGCTGGGCAGAACTGGAGCCACCTCTTCATCATGGCCCCTGTCTGCATCCTGCTGACACAAAGCTGCCGGGTGAATGATCCTCACTGAGCATCAGGTGAACCAAGTTTAACTGCGGCGCATTACGGCTGGTGGGAATGGTTGGAGCCTCCACATTCTTCTCAGCAGAAAGGGGATAATGACAAAGATACTACCAAAAAACAAAACAAAACAAAATGAATAAACAAAAGCAAACAAACAAACAAACAAAAATATTTTAAAAAATTACCTTCCTCTCACTGACTCTATCAACACAAAAATAAGAGTATGTAGAAGAGGAGCCATCATTTTTACTACAGGGGTTCAAAGAGTGGATCAGCATTTGGGTGGCTTTTATTGATTATTCCCTCTGAAAAGGGAGCTCAGCACAGAGAAAGTTTGCAGGACCCAAAGCAGCCATCCAATCCATGAGCATTTCCAGGGTCAGAAGCCTCCCAAGTATCCTCTGCTCACAATTATTTATAAATACACACACACACGTATCCTAGCCATGAGAATTTCCATGGCTAGGAGCCCCCAAATCATCCTCCAGTCAAGATTATGCTTAAATACATGCACACAGACTTCACTGAAAGGAAAAAAAATGGCAAAGATTTTCTCCATCTTTCCCCCCAGACTATTAGAGCTGATAAATCATTACGATTTCCTGAATTATGGGCATGTAGGATGGCATTACAACGTCTTTGTCCATCTCAGTCTCACTCCCCGAGAACGTGAAAACACTTTATGTGACTTAGTTATTTTTCCAGTGACTGACAAATGCTTAGCGATTGAGAAGGAGCAATAAATACACGCTGCTGGTATATAGAGTAGCCTTCCGAAAAGGATTTCAAGGCCGAATCCTGTCTCTGTTTACACTGTGTAAATCAGGTGTAACTCCAGTAAAGCTAATAGACGTAGTCTGGTGTCAAACCCACACGGATAAAAGGATCAGGCCCTCTAAGCTTTAAAGTTATGAGTCTTTTCAAACTGCAGATCTACTGTCAACATTTCAGTGATTACTTCCCTTTTTTTCCAACACACAAACATAAAATAGTAACAAGATTATCAGATTAAAGAGCCAAAGAACAGCCAGTTTATTATACTCTTGCGTCTAAAACACTCCAATCTTATAGGTTTCCTTCCCACTCCACAGCTTGAGGGGGGAGATTGGTTTGTTTTTATTTGGTTTTAATTTTTTTTTTTAATCACAGTCTAGTATAGCTATGTAAGAAAATAGACTAACCATAATATTAAGAACTGCACCATGTAGTCAGCAAGAAAAAAATAGTAACAACCCCCAAACCAAGCATTCTGAGCATTTTCACTTATAAATAAATAAATAAATAAAAATAATAAAAAATGTTGCATTCTTTCTGTCAGTCTGCTTGAGGAAGGAATGACAGGACAAACAGAAAGAAAAGGACAGAGCTGTTTAAAGCTAAAAATGTGCAAATGCTGCATTCCTTCTGGGAGAGGCAAAAGCCCCACAGCACCCCACCTTTGGTATAAATTATTTAAATCGGAGATGGTCTGTGCTAAGGGTCCTGAACAGATTGCATAACTGTTGCACAACTAATGTGTACAAGTGTGTCACTAATTTAATTTTAATTTTACTGTATGAGTTTGTATAAGATCCCCCAGCTGTCATGTGCTCATCATCTGTCACAGAACTATCACTAAGCCATGCTGGGCTAAGACAGGATTATAAACGATGAACTGCCATGTGCTCTAAATCTTCTTATTTGCCTAGCTTGGAAGGTATGCCCTGTAAAATTTGATTGGCAGGGTGCTCTGTTCTGTCGATTGACTTTGCAGGCCGCTCCCATCGGCGCCTCGAGCAGCTCCCCGTGCCTGTGCCGCCCGTCACCCGCCGGCTGCGGCACGTGCCTGACCCCAGCCCCTCGCCGAGGCTCCTGCCCGCTCACCCCGGTGGCACGTGCGGCTCCTGGGGGGCATATGGCTGGCTAGTTGTGTGCAGAATAGGGTAACCGAAGCCAAGCAGCCCCGCGCTGTTATTACGGCAGATGGGGGAAGCGTGGCATTCAATATTAAGACAGATGCCACCTCCTTATTCCACCTGTCTGGAACTTGGACATGGGACAGAATGAACTGTCTGCCTAATAATTAAGGAGACAAAGGCTGCATTTATGAAGCTCAGCAGAGCACCGTAGCTGCGAAGCATGCACAGATATAACTGCCGGCTGTAACAATAAGGAAATGTAGACTACTGCTCATCAGATGTTCAGATACGTACACGCAATTACAGTAGGAAACTGTACTGTTCCCAGCTGCTTTCATAGCCTTTTATTTAGGCTGGTTGTGTATTAAATTAAACGGGAGGAACAAGTTGGCTGGCATTATTACTATTATAAATAACGCTGCAAAATTACAGTGAAGTTCCTTAAATAACAAAGCGCCTACCGTTCCCCCTAACAGTCGTTGCTGCTATTGTGCTGTGCCCTTTCTTGCAAATTTGCTCTTTGCTTCTCAGTAGTCAACTGTTTTTGTAACAGCCAGGGAGAAGAAAAACATTCTTTCCAGGACCGCTATTATTTTCACGTATTTTTACACAACAATTTGCCTCCTTTCTTTGGCGTTGTTAAAAAAATGATAACTGTGTAAAAAAGAAGGCCTGGCTTCTTGGCATTTATGCTATGTTACGTTTCTGTTATTTAATCCTACTTAATTTGGGACCAATTACCGTTGAACCCGCCGTGCTTTGTGACGGGAATGATTGTGCTGGAGAGGGCCTGATCCTCCCTGGGTGTGAGCCCGGGCTTGCCGTGGCTGTGCTGGGTGCTTGCAGCAGGTCTCTGGCCCTTGTGTGTCCCCATGTCCCTGGGGGGACTCCGCAGGGCTGAGGCTGGAGTCTGCCATGTGGGCTGGGTTTGGGTCTTGGCCCTCCTGAACAAGGTGAAATTAGGTGCTCGGATATAAACCAAGCAGGTGAGGGGGTGTTGGCTGGGCAACGACACTTCTCTGTAGCAGCAATATACAATTAATGCCCATGATCGAGAACTGAATGTGATCCGGGAGGTATGTTTAGTGTCTACTTAGCTACCTCCAGCCCTCTTTTAAACAGCCCATACTGATGTGATCACGCCCATCCTTAAATCTTTCTAATTAATTTTACTCTCTTTGGAATCAATGAATTCAAAGGCAGCTTAAAAATCATCTGTGTGTCTGTTCTGGGATTTATTTGTAAATGGCAATTGGAATAAAGTTGAATAAGTAGCAGAGAATGAAAACATAGAGGCAAGTATTAAGGGAATGTATACTGTGTATACATTATATACAAGATTAAGGACATGCAGAGTGCCCATTGTCTCAGCATGCCATGAAAGTGGGCTTTTATGTTTTTCTACATGTATTTGTGCATTCACAATGGCACATATAGATTATCTTTATAAACAAAAACAAATAACTGAATTTTCAATGATAGAAAGACCACATGCAACACAATAAGCAGAGCTTGATCTTCACATTTATGTGCATATATAGATACATACTCATTTCTAAACATACACGTGTAAATATTTACAGTACAATATGATTATCTAGACATCATAGATATATACATGTATTCAATTATATACACATATATTATATATGTATACACATATACACATATATTGTGTATACACATATATTATATTATATGTGTATATATACAGGCATGATGAACCTATTGAAATTCTGTAATAATACCCATAGACTCTTCTGTACAAATTTATCACAAACACATTTAAACCAAACAGCTCGTCCTCAGCAAAAAAAAAAACAACCAGATGTATTCGATTCTCCAAAGTACAGGAATCACATGCAACAAATTGAAAAAAAGTAATCAAAGCTCAAACTTTTTTTTTTTTTTTTTTTTTTTTTTTTTTTTTTTT
>CM021769.1:4190123-4277623 GCA_011076525.1 Nettapus auritus | reverse complement strand
AAGCTTCTTAACATATTGATGGAAGAAAAATCCACTCCTAAAGAGTGAGAAGACAAAGCTTATTAGGTCGGTGAGCTATGGAGACTGCTTTGGCCTCAGAAATACGGCCTGGGTGTGAATTGCACTAACAGCTTTCCTTGGCTCCCTGCATCTCTCTGAGGTGGGTGGCTGGGTGCACCAAGACATATTTCTACCTAGTGCTGAAACAGCCAGCCTAATGATTTACAAGTGCTTGTGCATCAAATGGGAGTCCCTTCCCTTAGAGTTTGTTTTCCCATTATTTCCCAGCACATAAATCTAAAACAAAAAACAAAAAACAAACAAACAAACAAAACAAAAAACAAACAAACAAACAAAAAAACCCTCCAAACTCAGTAAGACAAAAAAACTCAAACACCTTTGTATGTCACTATGAATAAATCACACTTCCTGATGCCTGGCATGCTTCTTTGCTGACCATTAAACATTACTTACTGGGAGATACTGGGGGAGCTTGGAGGATGAACTGGTAAATGCGTGTGGTTTAATCAGAGAGAGCTACTCACAGCATTAAAACCAAATGCAGCGTGTAATTCACAGCTCTTAGATGTCCTCTACTGTAACTGCTTTCTACACAAGCAGGGAAAATATTTGACCTATGCTATCATAGCAGGAGAAGCCATCTCCTCATCTTCCATTTTCATAGCCTTTCAAATCTTCCTAATTTTTCCTTTTATGAGGAAACCTGGCCGTCCCCATCAAAGACAGGCATTCATCCTTCTCTTTGCTTTTCTGTTTCTGCTTCCTTATTTCTCACCACAATGTTCTTGTTGTTAATGCTCCTGGGAAAATTCCTCTTGATTTCCTGGGCTTTGGGTTCAGGCCCCACAGAGCAAGGGGTTGTCAGTGGAAATCCTGCACCAAGCAAGGCATCGGTCGTCAGGATCTGGGTCTGGGCTCAGATGGCATTTCAGGTGTTGCGACCAGGCCAGGCAGAAAGGCAGATCTGGATCTAGTTGGAGCTGAGTTCATTTCCGGCTTTATCGATATTTAACCAGCCTTGGATGCCGCCCAGGAGGGACTTGGCAGCCAGTTCAGAGCACAGAGCACAGGTGTGATGTGCTCCTGCCAGTTTGTCTTGCTCAGAAGGTGGGCAGCTGTGCTCTGCACTACGTGATGCTTCCAAGCAGCCTTACAGGGTAGCCCAAGGTAGGGCCTGCATCCTCAGATTAGCCTGGAAATGGCAGAGACGAAGATAACCATGCGAGGGTCCTGAAGAAAAGAGGGGATCTCTTGGGTAGCCCAGGATGAAAGAGAGCATTTCCAGACGTTGCTGCTATTGGGATATTCGGGGCCAGGGGTACAGCAGTTTATAAAAGACATGGAGAAAAAAAAAAGGGACGGGGTCTTTTAATAGATGGAGCAGGCACTGTTGTACAATTCTTCAAGACTGTCTCCATCTGCCAAGCAGCATAGCTTCTGCCTTGTCTGGATTGACCTCCAGCCAAATGGCTTTGATCCACAGCTCTGTCTCGGCCAGACCTGGAAAGAGGAGGGAAATGGCACAGTCAGACCAGGGTAAGTGGGGCACGGAGCTGGGCGCTGCCAGCGGGTGAGTCTATGGCCCAGAGAGCTTCTCCGCCCCTTTCTAAGGAATTCACGTGTCTTCTGAGGGATATACATTGAAAGAGCAAGTCTGATGGGATGGGACAAGCTGGAAGTGGAGGAGGTTCTGGTCTAGCTTCTAACAAAACGTAGAGGCTGAGTCGAGGCCCCTTGAGCTCTGCTCCAGATGTCTGTGTACGCACTGACACCATGATACAAATCTCAGTGAAACTCAAGTAATTAGTGAGGAGGTTTTGGTAGTTAAAACCAAAAACACAGGGAATGGAGGAGGTTGAAAAATTCTATATGTTCCATATTTTTCATCTGCTCCAAATTTCCCCAGTTTATTTTAGAGCAGAAATTCATTTTCCGATACAAATTCAAAAACACCATTTTTTGGAACGAGATTTTGTGCATGGATTGTGAGGGCCAGCAGAGGGAGGAAAGGACCATTCAGCCCATTGTGCACAGGCTTGTGCACATTTTCAGTCATTCTCATTTTCCTCCGATGGTGAAGGCTGTTTTAGAATGGAAATAGAATCCTTGAAAGATCCAACATGTTGTAAACACGCTTTTGTGAAAAGCCTTGCACAAAAGTGGAAAACAGATGCATGTGCATTAAAAATCAGTGACTTCAGGAGATTATTAGAGTAGATTATTAGGTAGTGAACTGCTGCAAGAACTCATGGCTCGGCTACCCCTCCTCTCTTCCTTTCCCTACCTTGGTGATGCCCTTCCCTTAAAGCTCTTGTGCCTCCTCCTGCAGCCCCTCCATGCACCTCTTTTTCCTCCATACAGCTCCTGTGTAACAGCTGCTACCTGTTCTGCCAAATCACTCCTGCTCCAAAGAGCCACAGCTCTTGTGGCTGAAATAACAGCACTGCTGGGCAGAGGGCTGAGATGAAAGCCAAATGCTTTGCAATATGCTTTGTCCTAGGGTACCTGAAGGGTGACACCTCGACTGGATTCAACTGCTGAGGATCATATGCAATACTAAAGCACAAGTGTGAATGGAAAGGTATTAAAACACAGAAAGAAACATAATTCAGCTCAGCCCTGGATTCAGATTTGCTAAGAAGACACCTTCTGCATAGTTAAAATCCCAATGTTTCTCGTGCTAGTCAACCAAGCAAAGGCGACAAAATACAGAAGATTGAAGAATGTGTATGTGCACGGAGGGGAGCAAAATCATTTATAAAAGCCTGGAGTTATATCTGAAATGAAGTGTTACCATGCTAGTCACTTTTTCTAAAGACAAAGAAACTACTTACAAATACAAAGTTCCAGTCCTGGGCACATATGGCATAACTGCAGGGTAATAAAGAAATGGCCCATTAAGGAATGAAATGCTTGTTTAGCATCTACCACGCCAGCTCTGTCTCAGGACTTATCATAATAATTGTTTGGTAACACACTAAAAATATTAGTATGCATTCCACCATAGGCCAAGGAGAATGAAGAGAATGGGTTTCAGTTTTACACATAACAACACAGCCCTAAGAGGTAGACATCAGTGGGCGTGAGCCAGTAATATGGTTTTGATGGTTTTGAACTTCAAGATGTAAGGGCACAGATCAGACAGCGAAATACTTATATTCTAGAAATTCCTGTACAGAACTGATCAGGATGAGAAAATATCAAATGCAATGTTCAGATACATTTAAAACCATGGTCCCACTAACTCTGAACTTGACAAAGTCAAAAAAACATTGAGAAAATCCTGTTCATGTACAGATGTAGCTTGATATAGCTATGAGAAGCAGATGAGCATATTCTGAATGCACAAATATACCCACTTTAATGTATGTAGATTTTGAAAGTATAAAATCTTTTCCCAGCAAGTCTGACACAATTTCTCCTGCTCTGTGCTAAAGATGAGAAGATCCAGTCAGACATTTGTACCCCAAAGAACCCCTGCAGGCATCTGCCCAGGCATTAAGAAAAACAGACCCTTAGTTTTATATTCTCCCCCTTACGACAAAACCTCATCTCAACGCACTGTTACAGTGGTTTGCTGCAGAATCTCTTTGTTCCCCTGCAGGCCAGCCCATCTGCCTCTGAGAATCTAGACTCAATCACAAATGTATTTTTAATGCACTGGTGAAAGCATTCACTTAAAATTATCTCATTTTCCCTCAGGAAATTTTCAATTAAATAAACACATAATAATTATTTCCTTTAATTACTCATCTCTGCTTACCTGGAGCTAGGGCACCTTTACCCTTTTACACATCAGAGAGCTGTCAGATTGATTAATGAGCATTTATTTGTTTCTTATTTTCAAAACATACCTATGTACTAGGGGCATTTCATGGAATACTGCTGATGTCACAGGGAAATATTTCCCTAGAAGTTGACAATGCAGGCTCAGTTCCTCTGCAGTGCTGGGGAGCCTTTTCTAATGCAAACAAGCCAGCTGCAGCAGTTATGGTGGGTTACCAGCATCTAAAAGGTGTTGTGTAATATCCAAGGCTTTCCATCCTTGTACTCCACTTAACAAATGTCAGAATAGTTTGTCAGCAAGACTAGCCACCGTTGGAGGATATGGAAGACGTGGTAAGGTTATTTCTTACAGCCAAGGATTACATGAGAGAGAAAAGGTCATGTGCACCTTCTTAGCCATGAAGGAAGAACGTGGTCCTGAACCCACTACCCCAAGCATCTGTCAGCCCAGATCCTCGCGACAGCCAGCCCCAGCCCTGCCCAAACATCAGCAAAGTTCTGCTGTTTCTGTCTCTCCTCACATCCCCACAGAGCTTCCCACAGCTCCTCGAACCTGCTGATTTTGCCTTGGAGAGCAGCATGCAGCCAGCCAGCTGGGATGGAAACAAGAAAGGGGATGGACAGTACCTCTTAAGTTAGCATCAATATGACTGACAAACTAAATTATTTTTAATGAAACCATGAATTTCAAACTGAAACTCCCACTCCCAGCCCTTCAGGCCTTTCCTGGTCTCACCTGCCTCCTTCCAAGCTCCCACCCAGACCCTGTTAAGCTGCTCTTGTAAAATTGAATATTGATGCCCTAAGGAGGAGGGCAAATAAAATCGATCTTTGTTACACTGCTGAGCAGCCTCAAGCACTGGTGAAGCAGGGAAAGACTCTGTGACTTTTACCTCCCACAGAATCCCCTCAGGCAGGAAGGAAACCAGGTTGGGTTGTTTGTTCTTTAAATCTCAGTTCCATGTGGTGCAGCCACGTAGTGAGCTTTCTTGTACCAAAGGAAATAGATAATATTTTAAATCACCTAAATATCACAAGACCTTCAACTGTATCCTAAAATACTTCATATTTGCTTCTTTGGAAATGCAGCCCTGATGCAAATTTTTCTGTGGCACTGGACTGGTGAACCATACCTACACCAAGGGGTTAATACAACTTCTCATATCAGTCTTGTAGTTGAGCACTTTCTTGAGACGTCTTCTTAGAATTGAGTCCCAACTTATTTCTGTTGCAGAAATGTAGGTTTCTTTTCCAATGATCACAAATAACCAACTTTTAAAAACAACCCCCCCCCCCAAAAAAAAAAAAGGTCAAAATGCGTCTTTGTAGTCAGTTTATTCTTTTTTTCACCAAGTCACTTGACTGTGCTCTTTCCACAACAGCCTCAGCCTTCACTAAAATAAGGTTCCTAAAACTGTTCTTCCAGTGGAAGACGTTGGGTAAATCCACATGTGAACAGAAAGTTCTAGCAAAGGACAAAAAAGATCAGCATCCTCCAGCAATCAGGTTACAGGTATTCGTCTATGAAAAATGAAACTTGGCATAAACAAAAGATTTTACAAATAACCCTTCAATAAACATGACTAAACTGCTCATACATGTGAAGCTAGTCATGTACATATACATTTGCAGGATCACGGCTTACAGAACCAGGACACAGGGGGAGTCAGAAGATAATTATCCAAAGAGACCTACAATAAATATCTGTGGGCCAAACAGCACCATATGTACTGTATATTGATTTGGTAGTAAAGGGATTACTTGAGTGATAGTGTCTATTCTGTATATTATTAAAATACAACAGATGGGAAATTGGCATGCCATGTAAAATACAAAATTCAATATTCACCCAAGTGGGCTGATAAATTACCATAAACCATTTATGAATATCCCTCAACCATGAAGCCTAATAATAAAATAAAATTAAAAAATAGAACTCTCAGCCCAGCTCTATCAAATGGCATAAACAGAGGCATCCTCTGGAATAAGGATCTTAGTCTGCTTTCCAAACTGATCCTAGGCTGTGTCTTCTTCTGCAGATGGTCCCATCAGACCCAATACAAGGTACATGACTACTAACGATAAAAGAGGGAGTCTTTGATTCCATCCTAAAGAGAAATATTAATCATGAGAGAGGTTGGCATGAACTGGGAGGTTTAAAAGAAATAAATCAGAAAATATATGGTAGTAATACATATTTTATTACATTGCTTTTCACGACCAGTGAGTAAAAAATGAAAACTGAAACCGTTTGATTGGGCAACAATGGGAAGAAGATTTGGTAGTGCTAGACAAAGACATCAGCATATCGAAAGCACCATGACTACAGGATTCATGCAGAATATTTCACCTAAGGCAGCCAATACAGCACAGTCCTCTCTGATCACCCCTCAGTTTGCTGAAAAGACTACTAAACAGAGACTTCAAAAAATAACTATGCCAGCAGGGCATAGCATCGTTGTCAGCCTTCTTTCCAAGTAGACTGTTGTTTTACATTGGCCGTGATGTGGACAGCAGCAGTCACATATGTGTTTGGACATCGGGCATATCAGGAATATCAGAAGAAAGAAAAAAAAAACACAGAAACAAAACATGGCCTGCTTTGAATCCCACATGCATGGATCATACAAGAAGAATTAGAGCAACTAAAGTGTCTGGAAGCCCCAGAGGAGGTTGTTTTCTGATCAAAGAAAACTTTTAGCTTGGTCCACGTGGGGATTTTTTTTCTCCAGGGAGAACAGATTTTGTACTGGGGACACAGGGAGAGACGGGGAGCTTGAGGGTTGCAGTTTCATTTCTGCAAGAATCAACCTCAGTAATTTTGCCTAGAAAGTAGATGGAAATATATCTCTACCCAGATGATAGCATTCAGCATGGTCCAGTCAGTAATAAGGACTTTGTCTCACAGAGAAGAGCTCATACAAGACCTTAAGTGGGCAGCTAAAATTATGCATGAAAATTAGGAAGGGATGAATATCCTCTGTCTTCCTTCTGTTAGTTTAGATGATAGACTCTTTCGTCTAGACTGAATTATTGCACGTTCCCGATAAACCTGTCTGTAAGCTGTTAAGAGTATTGACAGGAAGTTAGCCAACATGGCACCATCTGGACCAGGTCTAGCCACTCTCCTTGACCACGGCTAGTGATGACCATGCCTGTCATTTTCAGAGTTATTAATCAGAGAAGGAAAAATGACCCCACCTCACATTTCTACCACTGAATTGTTCTAGAAGTAATAATACAGCTGCAGAGTAAGTGAAAAGCTGAAAGACCTCACTCTCCAGAAGAGAAGTCCATTGGAAATTCTGCATGTTTTTTCTCCATAACTCTGA
The DNA here is from genome assembly GCA_011076525.1 of Nettapus auritus. Taxonomy (NCBI): domain Eukaryota; kingdom Metazoa; phylum Chordata; class Aves; order Anseriformes; family Anatidae; genus Nettapus; species Nettapus auritus. The sequence continues at coordinate 4,270,484 of CM021769.1, read as the reverse complement.
TAAATTCTTTTCTTGGATGCAGATGAAACTATCTATCTGTGATAGATAGTTTCATCTGCATCCAAAAAAAGGCATCTAGACAAAAGAATGCTTGCTTTAAGTATCTCTGCTGAAAATAAATAAATAAATAAATAAAATAAAATAAAATAAAATAAAAAATTAAAGGCTTGCTTTCAGCCATAGCAACATTTTCAGGATGAAGCAGAAATAACTCAAAAGGAATTTATAGTTAGGGGATTAATCCTTAAACGAGGCACAAAAATAAATTACCTGATTTTTAATATTTTTTCTTAGCATCCAGCAGATTCGTTCAGCTTTCTCCTTGAAAGAAAGGCCACCTGTTAGAGCACCAAGATATGGATTTATCTATTGGTGTTTGGAAAAAACACACTCATTTCTGCTCTTCAGAGATGAATTCAGTATTGCACATCTCTGTACTTTACTCTGCTCTACCTGTAAACTGGCACAGCTAGACTAAGTCCCACATATATGAATACAATTCCTCTGCTATACTCACTGCATCCCTAGGATATAAACCTCTCTGTCATTAAATTCCAAGAATTTAGAGGATGGCTAGACTGGGAGGCTAGAATTGCCTTCCTGGTTTTATCACTGACTTACTCTGTTAGCCAGAATATTTCATCTCTTTAGCTTTCTAGTTAGTTTCCTATGCTTTTTCTTGCCTATGAAGACCACAGTCCTTGAGGATCTCTTATTTGCAGAATCTGACACCTCTATGCCCAAGGCTCCACTGAGGCCATAAGTCACTGTCGTATGACAAATAATAACTATACAGCTCATTATCAGTACGTGTCCTAGCTTCTTCATAGGAGATATGGGAAAGAATCATGGAATCACAGAATCAGTGCCCAAGGCCAGGCTGGATGGGGCTGGAGGCAGCCTGGGCTGGCAGGAGGGGTCCCTGCCCATGGCAGGGGCTGGGATTAGATGGGCTGTGAGGTCCCTGCCAACCCAAACCAGCCTGGCCTTGGGCACTGCCAGGGATGGGGCAGCCACAGCTCCTCAGGGCAGCCTGAGCCAGGGCCTCACTGCCCTCACAGTGGAGAATTTATTCCTTATATCTAACCTAAACCTACAGTCTTTCAGTTTAAAGCCATCACCCCTTGTCCTATCACTGCACGCCCTGACACGGAGTCCCTCCCCAGCTTTCCTGCAGCCCCCTTTAGGCACTGGCAAGGCTGCTGTGAGGTCTCCCTGGGGCCTTCCCTTCTCCAGGCCAAACAGCCCCAGCTCCTTCAGCCTGTCTCCATAGCAGAGGTGCTGCAGCCCTCTGGTGCGGTCTCTTCTGGACCCACTTGAATGCAGGGCTCCAGGTGGGGTCTCACAAGAGCAGAGCAGAGGGGGACAATCCCCACCTTCGCCCTGCAGGACGCAGGTGGCTTTCTGGGCTGCAGGCACACATTGCTGGCTCACGTTCAGCTTCTCTTCCACCAACACCCTGGGTCCTTCTCCTCAGGGATGCTCTCAGTTCACTCTCTGCCCAGCCTGTATTTGTGTTTGGGATTGCCCTGGCCCAGCAGTAGGACCTTGCCCTTGGCCTTGTTGAAATGCTTGAGACCCCTCAGGCCTGCCCAGGTCCCTCTGATGGCATCCGTTCCCTTCTGCGTGTCAACTGCACCACACAGCTTGGTGGCATTGGCAAACGTGCTGAGGGTGCGCTCAGTTTCACTGTCCACATCACCAACAAAGTTGTTAAACAGTACCAGCCCCAGTACTAACCCCTGAGAAATGGAAAAGGAGGGGAAAGGTGTATATGTCTTTCCATGGTTGTGTGTGAAGGTTGTCATGGAAGCAGAGGAAACAGCTGAAGACATCCAAAGTCATCTCCTGAATCCAGCCCTTGTGATAACAGTGCTGAGCAGAGCTGTTATTCAAAGCATTTCATTTGAACTGGAATACTTTACAAATGTGAACTAGACTTCACAGCAGCTTCTCAGGTGTGTCCTGACATATTTTTTCTTCTTTTCTTCTTTGCCTAGCACACAAAATCACCAGATTATCAACACAGAACACCTCAAGAGACCCTCCTAAATCCATAGTGAGTGTCCTGACTTGCAAGATCTTGCAGCTGTCCGTGTTGATCCTGCTTAGTCTAAGGTAAAAAGCTCCGTGAAGCTCCTCGGCTCCCATTTTATACATTGACTTGAACTTTGAGACCACTGGGACATAAGTCGAATATCTATCTTCCTTCTTGGCAATGGGCATGATGTATAGACAAGAGTAGCTGCTTGCATACTGCTGATATCAATTTCACTTCTATGGTTGTGAGAATGAGAACCTGGCCCATTCTTCATCCTTTCTGAGGGAATGTCATCTCAAATCCATGCTCTGGCCACAGCATTATCCTGCCTAGACTACGCCATCTTTCTTTACAAATAAAGGCTGTGATGTTCCACAATCTTAGCTGCCATGAAATCTGGGTCTTTTTTCTCCTCCCAAGAACAATAACTTCTACCTGAAACATTCAATTTGCATGCAGAAGACTGATCACACAAATACAGGTTTGTCTTACATCCCTGTTACTTTGCCATTTGCTTTACAAATGACACAAGCAATGTTGCTTTTGTAGTTGCATAGGTTTTTGCACCCAGAAGTGGCAATGCACTAATGTGTCATTTCTATAATTAAGAAATACAGAATGATTCAGTAGCAAAGAGAAAAGAAGAGAGAAAGAAAGAGAAGCCCCCTGCAACATAATTGGTCACTGCTATGAATCTGTACTCAGGGGACAGATAGCACGACCAGAGGTAATAGCTTACACACGTATTCTTGAGCTGTGCAATAGATGGAAAAGTGTCCCAGATGGATTGGGCAGGGGCTTAGTTCCGGGATTATGATGAGACAGTGGGTAATTATTGAGTGGCATTGCCTCAGCGCTGATTATATCTGCAAGCTTGTTCCTTTCCTTCAGAGGAAAGCATTGATAAAGATAAACCATGCTGCTCTATGTCCTTCATGTAGCACAAAACAACACATTTCAATCTAACAGGATCAGGTCTCCACTTTGATCACAATCTGTTACCTAGATGTCTTTGCAAATTAATCAGCCCTGCTTGTTTAGCTCCAGTCAGTTTGTACTGCTAAATTAATAAATGTACTAGGAGCAACAGAATACATAATTAAATTCTACAGTTTAATCTCCACATAATAATTTTGACCTTAGTCTGGGGCCTCTGTTATAGCCAGCAACACATTGAATAGACACAGACCTTGCAATGCAGCTTACACTAACAATCTACCTTGAACGATTACTCAGGGGCACTGCAATCAAGAGCTACTAAAATCAGAGAAAGCAGGATGCACAATTAAGAAAACAAAATTGTAGCCAAAGCTTCTGGCTATATAAAATAAAAGGGAGTTAATGCAGCATAGGCATATGTCTGCCTCAAAAAATATAGGAAGATGCTCTGCCTTGGTTCAGTTCAGTCTGTACTTCCAGCACTTGTGTCAAAAACAAAGCAAAGGAGCTTGAATTTCTGCAATTTCCAGAAGAGCAGAGAACAGCTAATGTTCTTCCCAAGAACACTTGTAAACTTTTGAGGAGAACAGATCATGCCATGAAGGGGATTTCTGCAGCAGCCTTGTCGAAAGCAACAACACCGTATTATTAAAGCTGTTTGGAGTATTTATATATAGCAGAAACCCTTCTCCCACACTACATGCAACTTACGTTAAAATCTGTCATCTCACTCACTAGTAGATACATGCCTTCCCCTTTGGAAACTCAGTGTCTTTTAGCAGGAGCTGTCAAGGGCTTTGTTCTACATATCTACACATCCGCATCAGCTGCAGATTACCCAGAAAAGATCAAAGACAGCTAATGTAAAGGGAAGTGAGAGGTAACTCTTGAAGACAAAGAGACAAAACTCCCAGCTTGTTGGCTAAATGCTGTTTTAGGTCTTGGCTTTGCATTGCCATGTTCTGTTGTCAGTGTTGTTTACTTGCAATGGCATGGGTTTAACTCCAGGCTCTTCAGGGCATGAAAGGTATTTTCTGCCTTTGCCAAGTATCTGCCACACAGCTCCATGGACTCCAGCTACAGACTCCCAACACTGTTTTAGTAAAACAGCCCCAGATGTTTTCTTCCAGAACACAGGAAACACCTTGATGGTCACTAAACAAGAAACAGAGCCAGTAAGGCACACTTTCAAAGTTTACTTAGTTTGACAATCCTCCCAGGACACTTGATTAGCATTGAGAGCTTTCTGTCTCTGGATCTGCTTCTACAGAGGAACATACAATGGGAACATATATAAAGTTACTGCATGTCCTGAAAAACCCAGTGGACATCACAACATCTAGATTTTCCTATATCCACACCAAAACCTAGCTGATTACTTCCAATGAGATTAATTACCATGAGTCCCTTCTTTCTATTTGCATATTTCTGAGGTTTTTTTTTAGCTAAATAATCAAATAGGTCACAGACAATGCTGCAATGTGTTGATTGGATCACGTCAGGTATTTTGTTGGCTTTTCGTTTTGAGCAGTAACGTGCTGCATAATTACTAGGAGATATGTGCAAACAATAGTGAGACACACTGAATTAAGCTCCAACATGGACCCCCAGTACCCATGCTTAACTTGCCTGCCTTGAGGAGAAAGACCAAGGGTCCCCAAGACAAAGAGGAGTTCCTGGCTGCCACACATTCAACACACTAGATCCTAACATAAAGGCTCTGGTGAAGAATTAGAAGATCTCATAGCTTGATTCAAAATCAGCTTAATTCATCTGAACCAGTCGGTTTTGACTGTTCATTTTGGGGCCAGCAGACTGAAAACACCAACGATGTGATCCTAGTGCAGTTGAGCCAGATCCTCAATCACTATATAATGGATTACTAGAAAATGCTCCTGGTATACAGAGCTATGATGCAAATAGTAAACTAAAACATTTGCTTTAAAAGTCAACACATTCAAAGAAATAAAAGTAGAACAATGAAAGTATCTGTCAATAATTGTATTTGTGTCTTTAAAATTCTTAGATTTAAAACGAACTAGCTGCCTTAATACTCTGTGATTGGACAAAGTATCAGAAGCTTAAAAAACAGTTTGGCAGCCAATGTTTAGTGGACCACATGAGTGGTAAAACATACCAACTGAGCTTGCACTCTAATATCTTGACTGTGGTAGCTGGCACTAGAAATCTCTAAAGAATGGAAGGTAAATAATATTATTCACATATCTGTAAACAAAATCAATATGATTGATCCAAGTGTGAGGAACACTCACAGAATTTCAAATAATTTCACCTTGGTGGTCAAACTCTCAAACTATATGGAATAATGGCATGGGATGGCATAGAATTATAGCTGGCAGAGCATGTTCCTCGTAGCCTTGCAAATTCTCTCCCCTTACCTCTGCTGGCAAGGTGTAAAGTCTTTGTGCATCCACAGGAAAAAGCCTGTGGCCAAAACCCATGTATTACATGCTTATATTTTTTTCACAATTTATGGCACAAGCTCATTTATTATTTACCTTTCTGTGCTTCTCCAGTACTCACCAAGAATTTGATGTAACTCATTCAAAAATGGGGAAATGAGTGAACTAGAAAATTGCTCAATCAGATAAAGTTATTTCTGGAAGAAGTTCCCAGCTCAAAACAGTGTCACATTAGTCTTGATCTGGTGGGAATACAAGAGAGATGTAGTGGCATGTGTAGGGGACAGACTCAAAATGAATCATCTACAGAAGCACAGGAAGCACAATGCATGAGAGATTGGCAACACACCAAGCTGAAAGGTAACTGAGAACGAGGGTAAACCACTATCACTAGGCTTACCATAAAGCTTATCCCTGTCGGGGTGGGACAGAGGGAACAATCCTCCAGCCCTGCAGATCTTGAGAGGTGTTTTGGATGGATGGATCCACCACACAGACTAACTTCCATATATCTCAAACATTCATTACCCCTGCAGTCAGTGTCTCTCCTATATCCATTGAGGCTGGATATTGTTATGATAAGTGAAGCACAGTGTGGTACCATACCACATTAACATGTTTACAGCCCTTCATACTACAGAGAAGTGCAGACAAGCACTATATCCAAGACTCAGGTCTTTTGGCAGATGCTTGTATCATTATCAAACCCAGTACTTAATGTACTTAGGTCATTTTTAATGTGTGCTCCCTGTAAAGCAACACAAACTATGCTCCTCTTTATACTTCATATCTACATGCAATATATATTATTTATTAAAACAACATTTATACATTATAGAAGAGCAACCAGATATATTTTGTTTTAAACATCTGTTAAAAGGACATTCTTATAACTAGCTTATTAATGATTTATTTTATTAGTGATGTATGTTAGCTGTTATTGTTACTGCCTGGTAACAAGACAGTCATTTAAATTTTCACATTTATTAAAAAGGAAGAAATGCAAAAAAAGGCAGCAGCACAAAAATTTACATTCATAAAGAACAATAAATGGACAGACTTTTTGCACTGAAACGACAATACAGGCAATCAGCCTGGTTCACCATTTATATCAATTATAAATTTAAAGATTGACTGGAATATGGAAATCTCTGGTGGCCAAGGGTATTAAAAATATTATGCAGAACTGTCATGCACTGCTTTTAAAAAATAAACTCCAAACCTGTGCGTAATGTTGGAGCAGATAAGCATTTGCAGTCAGGTTGTTGATCCAAAGAGAGTAATTAAAGAAGGTGAGGTCTAAACTTGTCAAAGTCATTTTGCCCTACTTTCCTATTTATAGGTTTCAAAATGGAAAAAGCCTTCAAAAGGATTTGCATCCTAGCTTCCCTCTGTAAAATCCTTCTGCAAGAGATTTGAGAATTAGCTGCTGTGCCTGCAGTATATTAAAATCTTTGACAGCCATCCACTTGGGGAATCCCTGGGAAAAAAAAAAAAAAAAAAAAAAAGGAAACAACAAAAAAATAACCCCCAAACTTTGCTTCAAAAGGTTCACACTATCACTTGAAAGTGGAGAATAAACCACGGTTCCTCCTAGTTGTTCCTAAGGCTTGCCCAGGCTGCGGGGACCTGCAGGGGAAGAGGTGCAGCACGTGGCCCCCCTGCGCTCTGTCCAGCTGCTCACCTGCTGCCCAAGGTGTTCCCTGCCCTTCGGCCATGGACCACAGCAGGGAGGAGAGAGGAGAGGCACTTGTTTCTCTCTTGGCATGGTTTAGTTAAATGAGGAGTAAGACTAGTTGCCTTTTTGCTCTCCAGAGTGCAGCCAATGAACCTGAGCAGTCACCAGGGAAGTGCTGTGGGAAAGGTAAAGCGAAACAGCTCTAAAAACCTCTCAGAAACTTGCTTGAAAAGACAAATCAAGACAGGTAGCTGTTTTTTTTTGTTTGTTTGTTTGTTTTACTTCTAAAGAAAAATATTTGGGGTGTGGGCTGGTGGTGGAGTTTTCTCTACTTTTTCCTGCACTGGCAATTTTTAACCTTCTTTAAATTCAGTAGGAATATGTTGATAGAAATATTTTCCATGAAAAAGGAAAAAAACTTTAATCTTGAAAGCTGAAACACTCTACATTTCTGTTGTTAAATGTTTTTAACAAAACCCAGAAGAAATAATATTGGAAAGATAAAAAAAAAATAAAAAATAAAAAAAAAATCAAACCGACTGCAATTCTGATGGAAAAAAAAAAAAAAAAAAAGGATAAAAAAGATACAGTGTTAGTGCAAATTGTTCAACTGCTACATACTCAGCTACAAACAAATCTTTTGCACAGACATTTTATACATGAAATTTTCCACCTACCACAAAAAATAAGGGATTTTCTTTGAGAAGTTCTCTAATATACCAGACCTGTGCTTCTTAAAATTGACAGCTGAGCCCTGCTTTGCCCGGCAACAGTGCGGTTTAATGCCTCCTCTGGCTCAAAGTACATTCTTATATCCTGTAGGCAAATGAGGAAACCTTTGGTGGGTAGACAGGTATGTGCTGTCAGGGACACTACATTATCTGACGACATAACTTTCTACTTCCACTTATCTTAACTTTCTTGTGCTAAGCCATGAAAAGGCGTGGAATTATCTGAGTCCAACATCATAGCTGTGCAAGCAGATAAGATAAAACGGACAGCTGAAGTGATGAAAAAGAAAATATTTTGGGAAAAAAAAAAAAAAAAAAAAAAAAAAAAATGCTAACTCATTTTCTAAACCATTGTGATTATTTGCAAAAGAAAGTTAGTGAGAGGTTTTGTTTCTCACTTATTCATTCACTCAAATTTTCAGGCCATCATTAAGAAGTTTAAATATTTCTCATCACAAGGATTAAAGGTGAGCTGATACGGGCATGTATCAAAAAAGAAATTGCTTCTACCTTGGCACTTTACAATCCTGAGGGATGAGTAATGGATGAGGAAATGTGTTTTTTATGCCCACACTGATCTTGCTGAAAGAAACAATGTGGAAAGTGTCATTTAGATAATTAAAAATGAGAACTAGCAAAAACAGAGTCCAAAGACAATCAAAACTTGCCCAGAGGCAAGAAGATAGGCTGGACGCCTCCCTTCTTTTACGCTGTTTCTGATTCCATGGACCAGATTTTCAGCTGTGTAACATGATGCAAGTCCACCCACAGTCACAAGTAAGCTGGTTTCCAACAGCTGAATGTTTAGTCCACAAGCACTGTGGCATTTTAAACTCCCCCTTTTAATTCTCCCACTTCTCCACTGCTACCACCCTTCCAAGAGAGTATCCATCCCACAAAGCCTTATCTACAGAGGCCTCTCCAGAAGATACAACCCTGCAGCTTCTTGAATACCCTGGGAATAAAGTATGATCTTTTTGCTTGCTACTGTCAAACAGTCTTGGTTATTTTTCTCTTCCTTAAATCATAGCCTAAATTATCTGAGAGAGAAAACCAATGTTTTAAAAAACGGAAAACCCAATCCTTATTACATATTGAAGTCTCTAATGGAGATAACCTCATACAGTTTCTTCATCTTTAGTTTTAAATGAACCTTCAGATGGAATCCTTATGTGCTGCTTCTGCATTGCTCCCCCAAACTCCTTACCTGTTTTGCACAGATGCGGTCACTGACTTTACAGAGATGTCACATCCCTGAAGTCTGGCCACTCAACACAGTATTTTTTACCCCAAACATCAGAGCTATCTTCCCTCATGAGCCAAAGGCTCTGCAAGACGATATAGTGACATACCAGTGGTAATTGTTCTGACAAGGACCCTCTGAGCAGTGTCATTGGAGGTGACAGTCCCTGGCAGTCTCCAGCTTAGCAGCAAGGTCACTGGGGAAAGGCAGTTTCCACTAATGCTGTCGGGCAGTGGCCATGCACGGTACAAATGTAGCCAAACCTTTCTGTCTATGAGCAGTTCTGGAGTGACCACCATCCTAGGGGGCAAGAAGTTGCAAGAATAAAGACAAGTAAAGCAAAGCATCTAAAAATGTCCATGCTTTCCCTCTTCAAATGAAAAAAACATACACACAGAACAACCAAAACACAAAGAAACCCCCCAAAAATCAAAAATAAAAACAGGGAGGAAGGAGAAAGGGTATGCTTCATTTTTAGAAGTATCCATACTAATGAAGTGGCAAACACATGGGCGTGGAAGATCTCTATCAAAGCAAGTGGGGCTTGCTCTGATATAATTCCCTCTATTTCTAAGGCCTGCCTTTGTCCCCTAGTTGCACAGTTTTCCACTCCAGACCATCACAGTGAACAGCTGGGTAACATCTCCCTGTCTCTACTCAGGTATCTCCCTTGCAAAGGGCATTTTTACCCCTCCACACTCTCAGGAATGTGCCTTGCTCCTCCTGTTGCGACAGCCCCTATGGGCACCAGTGTCAGAGACATCCATTTGGAAAGAGGATGCTCTGCAAACTGATATGCAAATAGAAGCCATCAGCAAGGAGATGCAGCAGCCACACTGCCAGGCTCGTTGTGTTGTGCTCGCAGTAAGTTCAGCACACTGCTGACCCAGCCTTCCCCGGAGGTGCCACTCGCCCAACAGGTGATGTGAGGTGACAATGTGCCAGAAATAGGAAATTCATATCATTTGTATTCCTTTTCCTCTGCTATTCTACGGGTTGAAAGGGCCACCATTTTAAATTTAATTTACAGGGTATACCGTCTATCTGTTGGAAACACGAGGAAGCAGACCTTGTCCTAGTATTTATCAGACACATGCCGCCCATCTGCTTGAGCTGGGTCGAGGAGGATTTGCTGTTAATCCTTCAGACCCATCTGCAGGGGGTTCAAAATGCTGACCAGAAAGCTAGACAAGATGAGGTTTATTTAATTAAAAAAACTGCTCCGGAGGTTACTGGAAATCACTCTGAAGAAGAAATAGCTTTTGATCATGTCACTTCTAGGGAAGGCGGGAGGGGAAGGAGGGGGGAGGGGGAGGCAGGCAGAGTTTTGCATCAAAATAAGACTGCGACCATCGGTAAATAAGTAAAACGAGAGGTCTGCACCAAACAAACTTGTTCCCGCGAGGGAACATTTCTATCTACCTGTTACATCAAATATAGCAAAAGCTCAGCCCCCGCTCCAGCTTGGATGTTTCATCACCACACTGCGGGGCTTGGCCTTTAATCTGGGCCAAGTAAGAAAGGCAGAAATTGGGTTACTCGTGCACACACACACACACACACAAGCACAGACACTAATCTGCAGGTTTGTTTGCATGGATCTGGAAATGAGGCAGACACAACCCAGCAAACAACTCCAAAACTGCAGCAGGTTAGCACTTTAAAACTTGGCATTTGTGTTTGCCTGCTCTTTGGAAGGCACACAGTGTTCTGGGGAAGACAGCTAACCCGAGCTTTATTACCTCAACGTTTAATTTCAGCTTTTCATATTCATGGCTACTGCCATGCGAGATCCATTTATGTGGAAGTGAGAAACAATGAAATCCTAGCTACGTTTGCCATGCTGAAAATGGACATCTGTTAATAACAATATTATTTCTAATGAAACATTATGTACACAACTGGTTTAATGCGGGGCTGCCATTTGGAAGAAGTGGCTTTTATGGGAATAATCCGCGTACTTCCAGCTCCTGATTGTTATTTTATGGCAATATAATGCACGACAACTTTCAAAGTAACTCACACAATTTGCCCCTACCTCTCCTAGGGCTCTTTGAAAAGCTGTGCCTTTTCCTAATCAGGTTTCTGTACTGGGGGTTACACAATCATTTTCTTTTACTTTTCTATTTTATTCTTTTAAGCATAAATATTCTTAGAGAAAGCAAAAGCAGAGACAGAAGGGAAGCCAGCAAATAGTGATATTCCTGACAACAGGCTGTGAAAGAGAGGGTCTGGCATTGCGGGTCCTGTACCCCGCACACCAGTGAAATAAAGCTCCACCTAGAGACAGGGGGCACCCATCCTGCAGAAATCATGGATTTTGGAAACCATGGCCAGGAAAAATTGGGAGATCTTATTCTCCTGCAGAGTGGCAAGTAAAGATTCACGCTGCTTGGGATCAGATAGCAAGCCTCCTGCTTTGTGGCTGAAGATAACCTCTCAGCAAAGTAACTTTATCTGCAGCAAATTATTCCTTAGCTTCCCATTGCAGGATTTGCTTCACCTTATTCTGAAGCAAGTGGTGCTGCCTCCTATCAGATAGAGAGTTAGAGGGATGTCTGCTTTGATTTATTAGAGAAGTTCCCATGGAAAGTGCTCAGCAAAGTAAGAAAATCTCATCCAGAGATTGTGAAGAGAGAAATTCACTGCATTTCTTTTATGATGACCAGGTTAACCAACTATGCAGAGATTTGACCATACAGATAGGTCCCTGATGTTTAGCAAGCCAGTAAAATACATGTTCTGTATTCTGTATGTACAGCTTCAAATGACCTGTGGTCTGAGTCTCTGAGCCTCCCAATCCACATCTTTTTACTTTTTACTGAGCAAACTGGGCATTTCCTCTAGGTGTTTTTTTTCCTCAGTGATGTAAATGTGACATTGACCCTTCCTAACTGTCCATTTCACCTGTTCACAGCCCAAGGCTGTGTGAATGGATCTGACACCCAGCCCTGACTGTCCTCGCTGCACCAAGGGAAGACATCGCTGCTGCTTTAATTCATGTTCTTGTTCTGGAGAACAAGTCCTACGAGGAGCGGCTGAGGGAGCTGGGATTGTTCAGCCTGGAGAAAAGGAGGCTCAGGGGTGACCTTATCGCTCTCTACAGGTACCTCAAAGGAGGCTGTAGCGAGGTGGGGGTTGGTCTGTTCTCCCACGTGCCTGGTGACAGGACGAGGGGGAATGGGCTTAAGTTGCGCCAGGGGAATTTTAGGTTGGATCTTAGGAAGAACTTCTTTACCAAAAGGGTTGTTAGACTTTGGAACAGGCTGCCCAGGGAAGTGGTGGAGTCACCATCCCTGGAGGTCTTTAAAAGACGTTTAGATGTAGAGCTTAGGGATATGGTTTAGTGGGGACTGTTAGTGTTAGGTCAGAGGTTGGACTCGATGATCTTGAGGTCTCTTCCAACCTAGAAATTCTGTGATTCTGTGATTCTGTGATCTGGCCATTTTTGCTGGCAGTTACTGCACCCATCACAGAACTGGCAGAAAGAAATATGCACCCTTGCTTGACAGGGCAAAACCAGGCAAGCTTTGTATTTAAGGTACTGCTGAACTTGTGTTTCTAAGATGCTGGACCGAGAGTCAAAGCCAATCAGGCTGACAGCATGTTTCCTTCTGCCATCTCCATCACAGGGACAATGTGTGTGCAAGCACCTCAAGCCACAGCAGAGCTCACCAGATCCCCTTTAAGGGGCTTCAAATCTCTGTGAGGCCCAAAAGTCACAAGGCAAAAAACATCACAGGGCAAAAATCTTTTCTTAATGAAAGTATTTAAAAGATAGCAAAGCCCAATTTCTCACTTCAACTGCACACAGATCCTGTATTTACACATGCAGAGTGGAATTTGCACATGCAATTAAGTTGATTGACATTTTCTCACTGTGTAGATACCTTCATCAGCAAACATTTGTGCAAGCAATCAAGTGAGCTATATTTTTAAATACCCAACCCTGGCATGCAAGTGGAAATGGTGAGGAAACAGCAAGGACACAACTTAGATGAATTCATCTGAGCACTTGTCAACAAATGTAATGAACAGGAAATCAGAGAAGCAAATGACAAAAGCCATGGGTTCTGGGAAAAGAGCCTTAGAGATGGTGTTAAAAGTGTCTCAGGAACAAGCAAAGATCACCTGATATGTCATTTTTGTCATAATTAGTTGGCAAAGAAAATAGTGAAGTCAAAGTCACAGTGGTGCATCGCAGCACTCCTGTTAACAGAGCAAGGCTATCGATCCCATCACTCATTTATTTAGGAGAGAGAATTTTAAACAGGAATGAGGACGTAGTTACCATCAGACCAGCTGTCAGCTGGGTGTCACCATAGGCAATTAGCATGCTCCTAATGTGCTACAAATTTTAAGCCCAAATTCTGCCCTCGGATGCTTGCGTTCAGCTCACACTGACTTTGCAGAGCACGTGGTTTAGAGCACAGAAACAAGAGGAGATCTGCAGGTTGAAACTGCAGAGGCTTTAGACAAACAGCCTTGGCTGGGAAGAAAAGGACCAGGAGAGGAGGTCTACCATGGATGCTGCTAACAGAGCAGAAAGCGTGAAAATCCCTCCTTGCCAGACTAAGTAAGGCTGCAAATGTGCTCTTCTGCCCAAGGCAGCACTGGAAATGGACTGTAAGTACATTTGTAAGCACTACAGGTAGTTAGCTATTAATATTTCTGGGGCTGATCCTTGGCAGGTGTAAGCCATCCAAATTCCACTGATTTCCTGGTTTCCTACCAGCTGTGGTTCCATCTTTGTGTTATTATTAAAAACAATAAATCTCCTCTTCGGTCCAAATTTAGTTCTATCTATGCCACCGTGGCTGGATTAGCTCCACTGAAACAGACAGAGGAAAGTTTGAGCTCATGTGTTGGAAATGAACGTGGCTGCAACATTTGTTCAAGTAGAAAAGAAACACCTTCATACACATGTGCAAACATATTAATTGCATATTGGACTAACTGAACATTTTCCCTTAGAACGAAGGGAAAAAACTACTTTCCCTTCAGGAAATGACATTTTGGTCAAAACAAGATTTCCGACACAGGGAAAAAAATGTTTCCCTGAAACGTTCCAAAGAGAAAACCGATGGTTCTTGTTTTGTTCTACATCAAGACACTGCGCTCTGGGAGACTTGTGATTCCTCCAAGCAACTCAGCTGCTGGAAGAAATAAGGGCAGATTACGGTAGAAACAATTTAGGCAGTGGCGGGCTTCTCTGGGATCACAGGAAGCAAAGCTACAGCTCCTGTGAGCATGGGGCTGTTCAGGCAGACACGAATGATGACCTGATTCAAGCAAAACTCTTTCATTTTAGCTCAAAATGTCAACATGAAATGCTCTGACATTTGCAAATCAATTCTTTTTAGGAACTAGGTGTTCCAATTTGAGATGAAAACAAATATGAAAATACCAGAATTTCCCATGGGACAGAAATCCGGTTTTTCAATGAACAGTAAGGGATCTCTATTGAGAGGTCACTTCTTTATTACAAAGCCATTGCTTTCTATGTCTGTGCCTGAATTAAAATAAACGATGGTCAGGGACAAAACGCTCTTCTCAGACATAGATGGCCAACTGCCTTCCACCATGCACACAGCTGGCTCCTCTGTCACACTGGTCATGGGAGCACACAGTCAAAGAGTCCAGAACAGAGGCAGGGAGTGAGATAATATTAGAACTGAAGAAGAACGAAGTGACTTTTCAAAGTCCATCCCATACATGCACTCAAAGCAGGGCTAACTTGGAAGTTTTGGAACAGGTACCTCAAAGACATCCATCCAGTGTTGTACATCTGCAAGGATGGAGCTCCCACAACTTTCCCGATCCCCTCTTCCAGTGTACCCTCATGTGGAGAGGTTTTTCTTAATACCTAACTGGAATTTTCTCTGACACAATTCGTGACTGTTGCCTCTTGTCCTTTATCTCCAAGAATAATCTGGCTCTGTCTTCTGAATTATGACTAATTCATTGAAGCCAGTTTGTAGATCTCCCTTCAGCTTTCCCTCCCTCTGGCTGAACAAACCCAGCACTCCGAGTCTCCATGCACATCATGTGCTGCAGGCTTCTGGTCACCTTGATGGCCTCAGCTGGACTCGCTCCAGTTGGTGTCCTTCTGGTACTGGAGAGCCTGAAGCCGTATACAGAATTACATATTTAGTCAGTGAGTGGGATGGATGACAAGGAGTTTGGTGCTTGAACTCGATCCTTGCACCTCATTCACTTGGCAGTACAGTACAATGGCTTTAATGGCATTTTCTAACTCTTAGCGGACAGTGAAAACACTCCTGGCACACCTCTACTCTCCGGGCTTCAAATTGAACCAGGCCAATTTGTACCAGGTCTGGATGAGTCTGGCTGACTCCTGGGCATTTCTGTTATTGTTTCCATTCAATCAGATGAAATCATGATTGCAAAGCACTTCCCTGCCTATTTCAAGAGGCAAAACATGCAATAACACAACAAGTGTTCCTGGGGAGAATAACCCGGTTATGGAATTTATAGACATGTAGAGCTGTGGATTGTGTTTGTATGTTTGTTTAGGCGGCAAATACCAGTGTATGTGCAGAGAAAAATGGAAAAGTTAACATTCAGGAAGAGCAGCATGTAATTCTCTGCACCAAAGCACATGCTAGTCATGCTACAAAGCTGTCTGCAAGGAAAATGCTAAATGTATTTTCAAGCAGCTTTTCACTGGTAAGGGTTGGAAAGGAAAGAGAGAGGACAGCTCTCTGCAAACCTTCAGCAAGTGCTCTGTGGAGAAACCGTGACATCAGGAAAAACAACCACAAGCCACCAGAAAGTGGCCCACGCATGCAGTGTGAATAAATGCCACTCCCTGGGGCTGCTGTCTCTTGAGACCTTGATCATGAATCCGGGCCCTAACTGTTTTTCCCCACCCCACAAACCTTCCCTTTTAAAATACACGCTGTGCTGGGATACCTGCTTTGTTGGTTTCAATTAACAGTGTGATTCCACAGGATGATCCACCTTTCTCACCAGAGGATGAGCTTGTTTTCTGTGCCTTGTTACCAGGGGGTTGCATCTGGCCAAGGCAGGGCTTTACTCCCCAGACTCCTAATACCTGTGCAATTTAAATTTCTGCAATTCAGCAGTGGAGGAGACCCCCATATCCTCAGAACATGAAGCTCATTCATCCTGTAGTCTCATCTTCTGTTCTGTTCCAAAATATTTAGCCTTTGCATTTCACCCACACAACCAGGACACCGATGATTAAACCTAGTTTTACACATTGTCACAGAAGTTATACATCTCCTGTCTCTAACCTCTTTAAACAGAGTTGATTAATATTCAGACTTCGCAATCCCTTGATTGAACTAGACACGCAAAAGGAAGACACTAGCAGAGACCAGTTGCCAAACTGGAAACTCCAGGTCAAAAACAAAGAAAGAGGAAAGAAAAACAACAACAAAAAAACCCCACCACCAACCAGCTCTTTCATCTGCTTGCTATGAAGTCTCAGCTGTGTCTGTGTCACTGTGCAGAAGGCAATAAGAGACGATGGCGACAGATGGGGAGCTGAGGACACAATTCACCCAGCCTTCAAGAAAGCTTATGGTCCCGTACTATACATTAATCCACAAGGTCAGTAATGGGGAGGAGGGGAGACACTAACTATGTAAGCAGATAAAGCATTAAGATGGAGGTAGCAGACAAAGCAGGCACGTCTGTACTGTTTAGCGTGGACAGGGGAATCTGGTGGAATGTCACAGGGGGCATTTCAGCTGCAGGGCCCTTTGCCAAAGGCCTGGCCAAAGGGGAAGAAAAGAGCAGAAGGAAATAAATGGTGCAGGAGACACTCATCCAAGTGACAGTCAGTGCTGAACAGGGAGTAAATTAATCCTGGATGACACTGACAGACTAGGATTAAGTAGCTCACCCATGTCATTAGGTTGCATGCACGTATAGATGAGCTAACAAAGATAGGGACAATGCTTACCCCAAATAATTGAGGACACAACAACAACAACAAAAAAAAAGGGTCAGGGGAAGGCTACGAAAATAGTACATCAGGAAGCTTCCAGATAAGGTTTTCAAGTCAGCCCTTTCCTCAATCACTCCCTTGCTAAAATAGCTATTCCTATTCTGATCACCTCTCCTCTCACCTACTTGACTTCCCTTTCTTTCTAGCTCCTCTCCTTCACCTCCACCCTGTCCAAATGCCAGTTCCTTTGCTTTACCACACATTGCCCTTCTTCCCAATCACTACACTACCTCCAAACCTTCTGCACAATTTTGTAAAGCTCATTTTTTTCATAAAAACTATCACTATGGTGAAGTTGATGATAGGCAACTTGCCAAGAAATCCTAACTCAATCACTTGCCATCATGAGTTCAGAGCAGATAAAACCAATGCACATCACTTCCTAAATGGCTAGGACTTTAAGGATGCTCTCACTGAGCTGAGGCTGCTAAACAGTGGGCTCTGGTTGTCTCTTGCTTGCACCACCGTCTTCACATATGACTGGATGCATCACCTCAGTTCTGCAGTTTAACTCCTCCTGCCCTTTGCCAAACTCCAATTTACTTCCCCCAAAATCTGCCCGGGTAATTACTCTTGTGTTGAAGCTGTGAAGCACAACATAGAGCACAGTCTCCAGGTATGGTTTCAGGACTAGTTTAAAACAATCCACAAGAGCACTGCTGTCAATAAAGGACAGGGCTGCATTTTTTCCTTGCCCTTCATATTGGTTGATATGCTCAGAAATCAATTATCCACGGGGTTGAGCTACAATTCATTGCAGAGCTGCGAGGACTCTGGAGGAGCGGGCACAAGGGAAGAGGCAGACATGCACATTTGGGGATGGAAGCAGCAAGTGGCTTCAGACTCACCTCTGAGTTCTCCTGTAGTACTGACAATACTGGGAATAAGAGAATCCACCAGATTCCACCCTGCAGATGGTGCTGCTCTGTCCATAGACTCAATGGAGATCACACTTTGAGTTTCTGACAGTGCTTGTCTGGTCAGGGTCCTCAGCGCTCTCTTCCAGCAAACATTCACTCTGGTACACTGGAATAATGAAAGTTAAAGATTGGTAACGTTCACATCAGTGTGAAAGTAGTTTAAATGATGCTCTTGGTAAATTAAAAAAGGATCAATCTCACCAAGAGCTGGCAATGAGACAAGACTTAACTACATATCACTCAAGTGGGAAACAGAAAAGTGCTGTTTACCCTCTAAGACCCCTGCTAAAAGCATCTCTGCCCAGACCAGGAACATTCACCAAAGATGTGTAGATGCCTTTTGGTTTCAGTTTTCCTTACTCAAGACTGTTGCAATTAGCATTTCTTAATGCAGCTCAGCTGAAGCTGTCACTAATGCAATCCGAAGTTGCTAACTGCAATGTCATTGTGCACCATAACGAATGTTTGCTTAAAGATCAATAGGTGAGGCCAGTGTTAATTGTTAAATTAAACATAAACATTGTCAAAACACATCTATCATTATTCTTCCACCTGATTACATGAACCTGGAGATCCTTTGGTGACCTTATATTCGCGCTCTGTGACCTTCAGGTGCTTTGCATCAGATTATCTTTACCTCCTGCAAACTTTGTGCTTTAGCTGATCATTTTAGAATACAAAGAATTGCAAAACTTGTGCAGACTCAGGAGTGTATTCTCTGAAAAACGATCTCTGAGAGGGTGAAAACATCTATAGGGTACTTAGGAACATCTGTAGGGCACAGGGAAATTTGGAGTTAAATATGTCACAGTCTAGGTGCAGCCTTTTGTGGTAACATCCATTTCTACCCTGCTTAGATTACCTGCTGGACTTACCAGCAGAATACAGGTGTCAATTTTCAGACACTTTTCCAGCTGGTGGGTTTCAATTCCTGCTAGTCATGGGAAGAGTTACAGATCTGAGGATGGGCACTGTGCATAACGCAGGAAGCTGGTACCAATGAACATAAATAATATTGGGTTATATCCCAGCAAAAGTACCACTGCTCTCAGTGACTAAGTGTGTAGTTACACTGGATTTAGCAGTGACCAAGAACTCATTCCTGCCCTTCTTTACCTTCCCACTGTGCTGCTATAGCCAGGTAATCAGAGTTTGCCAAAGGTGCAGCAAGCCTAACATAACTGTACCATGCATTATCTTCTCCATGTCTTGGATGTTAACATCACTATAGAATTTGAAGGGCCATCCTAAGTCACCACATCTGGTTCTTTACATCACAGAGAATAAAACTGCATAGATTTCATCCATTTATCAAACATCACCTTAAAATCATTGAATTATTTGTCCCTATTACATTGGTGGGGCCTGTTGCAGAGCCCCTTCCTCTGACAGTAAAAAGCTTCCTTCTAACTTCCAGCCTTGATTTATTCAGAGCCAGTTCCTGCCTATTTGTTCTTGTGCCAGCATTTCAGCTTATATAGCTCTTATCCCTCCCTAGTGTTTACCCCCCTGATGCATTTCTGGAGAGCAGGCCTATCTCTCCTCAGCCTTCATGTTATTAGGCTGAACAAGCCCTGCTCTTTCAGCCTTCTTTCATAAAGTAGGTTCTCCATTTCCCCAGTCACCCCAACAACCCTGCCATTCTTAAACATGGGTAACCACAGCTGTCCCACTCAGATTTTCTGTGGTCTCTCATAGAACGATATTAACACTACTGTAGTTCTACAATAAAATGCATATATTCTAGTAGTGTGGTTTTTCTGTTCACAGCCAGGTTCCAGAGTGGTCCATCTTCCTTCCCCAAGCATTTAACGATCCCAGTGCTTTCACTACGTCTGTCTTCCAAGCTGAGAAGACCGTCCTTTAGGGCAGCAACTTCTCTTATGGGTTCCCATGTGCACTGACTTTGTATATCACAATACCCAAATTCTCTAAGCTGATCTGAATCCTCCAAAATTTTCTATCAGCACTGTGTTTCATTAGCTCAAGCAACTCCATAACCACTTTCCAGTTTCCCTTTTCTTTTTCCCATCCATGCCCCTTCCATGGCATCTCCATCCATGCCCCTTAGATCACTCTTTCCTCAAAACAGAACACAGGTTTTAATCCTGGTCTTCTCCATCACAAATTCCCCATACAGCACAATATATTGAATGCTTAAGAGGAGCCCAGCTAGACTGGGGCATCACACTGGCCTTGATTTCTGCTCTATGAAAGCTCTCCAAGGAACCTGGCACAATCTATAATTCACAAACCCATCTTGTATTTATCCCACTTCTCATGCACCTTTATGTGCTCAATTATTTCAAAAGCTGTTCTTAAAGCATTGCACAGTACTGAGATATGGCCAGGAGTTACCCTAATCACTTTTCAACAGCTGTTCCATCCTTTTTTACAGATACCGTGCTTACTACTCTTCAGTCAAATGCTTGGGGCAGAGTACTCAGGCTCTGAATGGTTTATTTAGTACCTTTGCTATGGGGACAGTGATCTCATGTGTCATGTCTCTCTTCGGGCCTGATCTAATCCTTACAGGCCTGAACACATGAAGTAATTTGAGTTCTGCATTGCATGTGACTCTCACCAATTTCATTCACCTATTCCCTTTAGCCATCTTCATCCCTAAGGACAGTTGAGACAGCGTCCCTTCAGTGTCTGGATGACACACACACTACCCCCCTAACCCATGCTTATTGCATTCTTTCTCTTTCTATTCATATGGCTAGTGACTTTTTTATTGTTTCTTTTCACTGTTTTACAAGATCCTCTCAGTTTCACACCCCAACTTTAGACCTTCCTCTCCTAACCTTCAAGACATGGCTTCTTTACCTGATCTATCCTTTCTTCCATTCCCTGTATACTCCATTTTACTCTCCTGGAGTAAAATACCCTGGGTTTCAAGGCTACTATTTATCTGCTGAGGTCTAAAACTCTTCCTGACAGGTTTTTCTCACTGGTGAGCAACACAAATTCCAGGTAACTTCTACACGCTGTTTTAAGTAAATCTCCATCATTTTACATCTCCAAAGCTTTGAGTTGTCCTGCCCTCCTAATTTTACCTGCTTCAGACACCAACACGAGTTACTGCTGGCCATTTCTGGGGACTCTCCCTTTGCCTTTCTTACAGGAGGGCTGACACTATTAATTCCATGTATTACACTAGCGTTACTACCTCCACCTTTTATAGCTACTCAGTTATGGGCAAGACAAATCCTGAATGGTTGCACACACAAGCTGTCTTCCCAGCTCTAGGTAGCTTTGCAGTAACAGGGAATGTGAGAAGCATCACCTATCTGGGCTCTGATATATAGACTTGCTTTTTGTAGTTATCAACTGATGCTAGACAACACCTAAAGCACCAGCTGAAATTCTGAACCTAGGTTAGCAGGTAACAACTCTTCTGCACCATGATCATCCCACAGATCAAATTCTCTGCCTGCGTGATTGAAGCTACACATCTCTCTTCAAGTTTGCACTGGCATGACTGAACTGTTATCGGTGTTACACAGAAATAAGTTGCCTTCTGATGGGATTCTTGAGTGGAGCATTGCGCAAAACCCTGCAGTTTTAATTTGCTGGAAGGAAGAATACCACTTTGATATTCATCCTCACTTCTGTCAAACAAGATAGGTGCTCTGATCTGCCATGACTGCAATTTCATAACTTTAGAAATACACAGTCACACAGCAGTGAAGACGTGTTTTTGCTAAAGTCAACAAACCTAACATGATAGTGTTTTAGGCTTCCTGTTATTTTTCACTGTGTTGTTGAAGCAGTTTGGTCCTCTCCTAATAAACACATTTATTCATGTTACACAGATTTGAGAT
Source organism: Nettapus auritus (assembly GCA_011076525.1). Lineage (NCBI taxonomy): Eukaryota > Metazoa > Chordata > Aves > Anseriformes > Anatidae > Nettapus > Nettapus auritus. The sequence continues at coordinate 4,248,683 of CM021769.1, read as the reverse complement.
TTGATAATTACATAAAGAAGCATGGAAGTCTCCACAATGAAAAAGTAACAATAAAGAAACACTGAAATTTCATCAAGATAAGAAGGACAGGCAGAGCTAGAATTAGAAGCAGTGCTAAAAAAATGAAAGTAGCCTACATACCTCCTGTTCTCTTCGAAAAACCTGGGAAAACAAAAACAAAACCAAACAAAGCAAGAGATGGAAAGAGACAGAAATCTCCAGATTTCAACTTCTCCACACCATTAATTATGGCAGTTAGAAGAATCAAGCGCTTTGGACAGATTTTGCCTGGATTCAGGAAAGCGCTTTAACATGGGTTTAAGTTTACCCTCTGTTTGGAAAGTACTTAAGTATAGGCTTAACTTCGAGCAGACGTTTAAGTCCCCTTGACTTTAACATGTGCTCAAGTGCTACCTACAAAGGAAGCATTTTCCTGAAGCAGGAGACCATCTTGGCTTAGGCACTGGATTAGCTGTCAAGAGACGGGGATTTGTTTCTGTCTCTACCCCTGGCCATTGACAGGGTGAGCCCAGGCAAATAACACCCCTTCTCCATGTTCAGTTTCACCACCTGTAAAATGGAGCTAACTGCACTGCCATTTGTAAAATGCTCTAACACTATGCATGAAAAACACTATATGTAAGAAGTACACAATTGTATCATACCCAAGATGTTTTTGCTCCTTCCTTTAAAACATCTGGTGATGGCAACTATTGGAAAACAAGGCATCTCAGTTTCATGTTCTCCTTGTCCTTTCCTGTTAATTCAGTATAAGGGTCAACATTACTGGCTGATTTCTGCTTTTTATACACCTCTTAGGGACACCAGCTTCTTTTCTTCCCCTTTTTTCTTCATTTTTTTTTTCCCCTATTTTAACATTAAAAAAAAATCCCGTGAAGTTAATGGGTTATTAAGTTGTTGGATGCATTTTACACCTTCATATGTGAAGTGAGTTTGGATTTTCATTAGTTAGAGCTAACACCAATTTTCAATAAAATATTAACCAAACACACACAGAAATACTTCATGTGGATCTATCCACTCCTTCAATAAAATTAATAGACTTAGATATTTACTCTTGCCCCAGCAGTAATATTTTCCCACATTACATTTCAAACAATGAAATGACACTAAATTCATTTAAAACAAATTTATATTATTGTTATTTTAAACAATGCTTAATTCAATTTCAGTGTTTGGCATGCAGCGTTTGAAAATATCAATATTATTGTTTAATGTAAAAGAAAAAAAAAAAAAGGAAGAAGAAGAAGAACTCAGCTGCAAATTATTAGCATATGCATGCTACCCAAATGACTTCTAGGGCTGGTATTTACATTAACCTGAAAATGAGCAAAACCAGCCAGATGTAACTGTGTGCCATTCAGAGAATGGGGTTGCGAAGATATATATATTTATTAAAGAAAGGCATTCAGCCCTAATTTCACTGCTTTCACCTGTATTTGGTGGTAGCTCACCCAGGGGAGCACTACCACTTGTTTCCTATGGCTGAACTGAAGAAAAAAGAGAGGGACACGAAAATGAGGAGAGATGGGGAGACAGCCCATGCATTGCTCGTTGTGGTGCTTTTGAGGCTGTGTTTGTCACTTGCAGACCTCCACATACTTGGGAAACAACATAATTTCCCTCACAGGTGGGGAAACTGAGGCACTGAAGCTGTACCGTGGAAGAAGCCAGATTTGTGCCTGTGCAGATGGCGACATAAGCCCCCACCATTGCAGTCTGTTCTCCCAGTCACAGCCTAGTCCTCTCCTGTCCTTATCTCCCTCCTTCCCCTGCAGTCAGCATGGCTCCTTGCACAGTGGGGTATATCCTGGGTGAGGAAAGGCCCTGGATGATGGCTTGTCCCCCTCAGGCGGCTGTGGTGAAGCCTCCCCTCAGGGCTGTGGGCAGCAGCAGCCATTTTCCTTCTCCTGCTGCAGCCTCCCATTACAAGGGGGGCAGTGCCTGGAGGGCAGAAGTGTTATTATTTAATAACAGTATTACTAATAGCATGTATTATAACCTATATTGTTATAATTGCAATAAATATTATATTATATTGCAATAAATATTATATTAAATAAATTGCAATAATATTATAAAACTTAGATTAGCACACGTACTGCAAGGAAACCATATGCCAGCACTGAGAAGGGCTGGCAGAGCACAGTCCACAGTGGGTGAATACTTCAGAGAGACAGCTCTACCCAACAGTTTCCCTTAATAAAAATAAAAGTAAAAGTAAAAATAAAAATCAGATGGCTGCTATCTTGGCCTCCCCAATATTATTCATTGGGAAAAAAAAAAAAAAAAAAAAAAAAAAAAAAAAAAAAAAAAAGTCTTTTTTATCTTTTGGCTGAGGAAAATGATTGTAAGAGGAAGATGGAAGGGTTTGTAAGTAAGAGAAGGATACGTAAGTAAGAGGAGTGAATTAAGACAGCTGCTGAGGAAATCATAAAAATATTAAAAATGCGACCTGTGCACATTTTTTATTCTCCTACTAAGATGTTTGGAACAACCGTGAGGCCACAGATACTCTGGCTTTAATTCCCAGTTCTGTGCTATGGTCTCCAGCCTCGGTATTTAGATTTGATCTCTACCTGCTAATTGTGGTCCTTTAAAGCCCTTCTAACAAAGAAAGGCTTGCCATTTGAGGATGCCTTCTCGATGTTCAGCGCTCACAGGAGCTCTGATTCAGAATAAAACAAGCAGCTAGAAGAGTGTGTGGGTATTTAGCTAATTATATGTTTGGTAAATTTGTGTTTTAAAACAATGCTGCTTGTCTCCTCCCTTTGCAGAGTGCCAGTTTACTGGAGCGTTTCCCATGGATTGGCAATTAGATGTAATTAGGTCTTGTGATTTCTGCATTTGTCTTCATGTCACAAAGTTTACTACTGAAAATGCTCATTTTGGTGGTAGGCATTTTCTAATTGCTTACAGCCTGCAGCAGTAATGGAAACCATTGGCAGCCTCAGCACCTGAGTTTACTGTTGGATCAAGACATCGCTCTGTGCTTGAGTTTTCAGGAGGATTTTGCAGCTCCAGAAGCCAGCCTGTATCTTGCCTGCATCAGCTGCCTGGAAGTCAAGGATGGTAGACTTACACCAGCAGAGGATGTGCATGCCGGCTGATATGGCAAATCATCTAGTATTTTGGGAGGTGGGAAGGAAGTTAAAGCCCATGTGTAGTAGTAGCTACAGATTTAAAGAGGACAAAGTGAACTCTTTTTCTTACAGGACAACATCTCTGTGTTTAAGTGCTAATTTACAAACCCTTTGGAATTCAGCTTTGTGACTGATATTATCTCAGTGCTATGCAAGGCATTCTTGTGTAGTATGTAGGAGGGACCAATTTACTGTCCTTTTCCAAGGAGGGTAGAACAAGGAGCAACAGGTTTAAGATGCAAAGGAAAAGCTGAACTAGTAGGAAAACCTTTGCAGAGTGAGAATTGCAAAGCAGTGAACTAGAATAATGGTGCTACAGGTTCTTTTAAAGTGGAGATCTTTAAGAATGGGTTACGGAAATAGCTAGCAGAAGTGATTTTGGTTCTATTGGATACTGGAACAGAGAGATGGACTAAAGAGCTTTCTAAGAGTCTTTTAAGCCTTATATTTTGGTTTTATGAGTAGTTAGAGTAGTCTTTCTCAGCCTGATATTGACTCACTGTATTGTCTCACAGTGCGTGCATTTGTTACGTAAGTCATATGGGCACTGGTCCCCTCTCCTGGCTGGATCTTCTAAGCTCTTAAATGCATTCCCCTGAAGAGTACATAGCGGAAGGGCGTATTTGACAAGCACAATTGGAGATAAGCAGCCCTGAGGAGTTTTAGGACACCGAAGAAAAAAATAATCTTCTGGTTTCTTCCTCGCACTAAAAAAAAAAAAAAAAAAAAAAAAGATTCAAAATAACTCCATCCCCCTCTGGACTGCAGAAAGAGACACTCTAAACCAGATAATCTCCAGCTCTTAGACAGAACATTTTCTCTGTTGATCTCAGAGATCTTTACTAAGGAGGTCAGCAATGAGATCCTGTTTTGCTGAGAAGCGCAGGTGTGCAGATCTGAGTTGTGGCTGCACCACCAGGTAAGCACAAGTGGGGGTTGCTCTTTCTGCTCAGAGGCAGATCCAGGCTGCGCCCAGCCCTTCTTGCAGATGGGGAACACCGTGCATCTGTGTGGGCAGACCAGCTAGATCCCAGCAGAGCTAAGCTTGCCACGTCTAAGTCCATCGGCAGACACCATAAGACCACCTCTTTCTTAGCATGCTGCAGATGCTTTATGCCTCACCGACTGCTTGGCAACATGGACAGAGGCGTGTGTAGGTCACAAAATATAGTGATTACTCTTGTTCCTCATCCTCACCATGCTGTGTAGGCATATTACTAGCAGCTGGCTTATGTTAACCCCATAGGTCATAGGATAGGGTAGAAGTAGAGCAAAAAGCACCATCCAGTTGTCCTGATGCTTTCAAGGCTTGTGCCTTTGCCTGGAGCAAGCACACTTATGGATGACACATGTGGTTATGGACGTTCCACCTGCAGAGACTGCAGCTCTTTGTCTAGTAAATGCTGCTGTGACAAAGCTGTTCCCTATCACTCCCTTTTATTAAATATTTGCTACAGCACCAGCTCAGTGTTTTTCTCAAACTCCACAATTTTGGATTTAGGATTGACAATAGTGAAGAAGCACAGAAACCATATATGTGTACACAGGGATAACACCCAAAAATTCAAGGCTGGTGGCCCTGACATCACATAAGACATTTATTTGTTTCTTCAGTCAAGCTTTGGGGAAAAAATACCCAAAAACTATCTACTTTATTTTTGTCTGGAACTGCAGGGCAGATGAGTTTTCCAGAAGGGATAGAAGGCTGCCATTGATTTTATTATTGAGTCAGTTTTAATGAGTCACAGTATTTTTGGAAGGCTTTTAAGATTACTGTAAAGTGCTTAGTTGCAGTGGCTACAGGTGCCAAGGCAGGAAAGGAAATAACAAAGAAATGCACAGCAGCTGTATCGCTACGCTTCCCCTCAGAACTGGGATCAGCAGAACAACACACATGGAAAATGCAAAAGAAAATAGGAGAAGATGTAAGAGATGACAGAAGTCAGCATGGTCAGCTGCTATGCTAAAGCAAAATGCATTTTATTTAGGGGACTGTCTAATGGTACTGAGTCGCAAGTTGGAAAGGGCCACTGACAGACTCTGGATTGCCAGACATTCGCATATTTGCCTTTCAAACTGTCCTTTGGTTGTAAGTCATTTGCTCCCATGGCTGCCAAGCTCTACCACTGCCATCCTGTGTTGAATGAAACTGGGGAAACATCTAATTTAGCAGATGAGAGAAAAGAAGGCATAAAGGGGGAAAAGAGATGTTTTTTTTTTTTTTTTTTTTTTTTTGGCCTGTACCATTCTGAAATACATAGGACATGACTTGCAGAGAGCTCACACAGATGCTGTGTGCTATATGGCAAAAAAATATTCAATAAGTTCTGCTAAAATTACATTCTAAAGCTCAGGGGATGAAAAACAAACAGCCTCAAAAATACAAGGCTAGACCAAAAGCTTCCGGTTTCCATATGATTTGCCAGCCAGATTTTTAGATACTTTCCATGATGTTTGGACTCAGAGTTAGATGGATGCAACAACTGTGATTCCAGCGAGTGGGCACTGAGCAGGATCCATTAAAACATGCACACGCCTGTGTTTGCTTCGGCATAGCAAGTGATTGAATGCACAGCTGGATACTTGCATATGCAAATACTGGTCTGTCCGTGCAGATAGCTGCACGCAGCCCAAGGAATCAGTTCTGGCTTTGGAGGCCCGTCTTTGCCCTCCTCCTGCTGCCCCCACCCCCTTATCCAGACAAGGATGTGCAGAATATTCTGTGGGCTGCAACAGCACTGTGAAGGGTCACCGCTGACTTCGCAGCATCTTCCAGCACCCTCAGCACCAGCACTGCTGGCCCTGGAGATGCCACATAGCACCCCGGGCTTCAGCTGCCCCACTTTCACACACAAACACGCACAGGAGAGGCAGGGAGAGCGGAGGAAACTACTCATTGTCTCCAGACACAGCCTTGTGTCTGCTCTTCATGCGTGACTGGCATGAGTCCCACCGCTAAGTCCTTGGCTGCCGGCCATGCACGGAGTGGCAGGCACCTGTCCCTGCTGGGAGACCTGGCGACCCCAACTTGCCCTAACGGTTAGTTCTTTTCTAACATCACGTCTACTCGAATTTACCTCAGGATTTCCCCCCTCCGGGTGCCAGGGAGCTTGGCTGATGCCAACTGCTTCACCATGGATAAGGCAAGGAGCGTTCCCAAGCTGCACCCTGGCACCCTCGAAGCATTCAGCTGTACTCTCCTCGCTGGAACAGATGGGGCCCATCAAGGTGTTAGTGTCCTCCACCACATCAGCAAAATACCCCAGCACTGGGACAAAGTCAGGAGAGAAAAACAAACCCTGGCGGGGCTTCCTTTCATCCATCCTTAAAATGCAGTCAGAGATGTGCTGGGGAGCAGGCCCAGCTCCATGCCCCCACCTCAGGGACAGCAATGGGGCCAGAGATGCTCCCCTGCACCTTTCATGCAAGGACATCGGTTCTGTGCTCGGGGAATCACAGCTCCCAGAGCTCTGCATGGTGTTTCTGTTTCCCTTTCTTTGGGAAGCCTGTTCTAATGTTTCCCTTTTTCTTTCTAAACCAGGTCGCTCTTCTGTGCACGCAGCAGCACCGCGCACGCACAGACCGAAATGCCTTTCACAAGCTGTCTCCAAGTGGCTCTGCTGGAGTGGGGGAAAGGGAATTTCATCTCACTGGAGAGGAAGCAGAGGCTGGCAAGGACATTTTTTTCCTTTTTATTTTTTATTTTTTTTATTTTTTTTTTCCCCAGGATGTTTAGAGCAGAGATAGGACTAGGACATCGATGTCCTTATTCTGCAGCCTGTTTCTTACGTAAAACTCTCCTTTCTTCAGCGTTACAAATGCGAGTAGAAATATTTCCAAAGCGTGGAGAATTTTTGAGTGATCTTCCATTATTTCAGCTTCATTTATGGTCTCTTGTCCCAAGGTAGACACATTTCGCTTATCCTTCTGAAGAAAAAGAACAGAAGCCTTTGCTTTCTGACAAACGATCTGCAATGGAAATTGGCAGGTTCCGTGCACCTCGTCCTCAATTTTAATGGCGTGAAGTTCATCAGATAGAAAGAATGACAAATGGGATTGGAGAGGCCTTATTTTGCATGCTTGGCCCTTACTATAGTGTGTGCAACAAAAGCTGCCTGCTCTGTGATGAGGAAGAGGGGGGTGGCTGAAGGCAGAGCATCCCAGCTCTGCTGCCTCATGCTGAGCACTCGGCAGCTCTGCAGCCACCTTCCCCCATGAGTTTTTTCCATCCATCCTATCTCCGCCGAGCACAGATCTTCATGGCCCAAGCTCTCCTCTGCAAGGCTGATACAGTACCTACAGGCTAGAAGCTTTATCTCGGCAGGCTCCGCTGCAAAAGAAATAACAAGAGAAAAACTAAGCATCCAAATCCTCTTTCTCAGAAATCAATGCTTATTTTGTATTTAAGCTCAAAGAGGCGCTAGAGCCAGCATAACCAAGGATGAGGAACAGAAAGGACTAAGGAAAGGGTGCTTTGTGGTAGAACGACAGGCCAAGATTGAAGTCAGTAATATTCTTAGGTCTGTTTTAAAAATAAAAACAAACAAACAAACAAAAACTATAAACAGCCTAACAGCAGTGAGATGAAGGAAAAGCCATCATTTAGGGCAGTGGCAACTCATTAACCCAAATGACCTGCATCTCTGGTGAGCACTGACCCAAGGACTTGCGAATTTACCTCCGCTGCCCAATATACTGTCGCTGCCCAGCTTCTCTAATTAAAATAGTCCTGGATTTGCAGGACCTACCCAGAGAATAAACTGGAATTGATCAGATTAGCTAAGCCAGATCATACGTAGAGCATACAGGCTGGCCAACAGCCTACTTTGGACCAGATTAACCAGCTAAAATAATTGGGGATTTTTGCAAAGTCTGCCCCTAAAGACTGGCATTAAAGAAATGCACCAAAGACTGAGCATATATTGCAGCCCATTTCTTTTTACCCTATTTAGTTCTTAGTCTGGTGTTCTTTGGCAATTGCTGGGAATCAGCTTTTTATCTTTCACTAACCAGTGAAAAAATCGTCTCTTTGCAGCTGCTTCAGGTGAGCTGCATCAGCGGCAACTGAAGGGTCTCTGAAAGGCTAGGGAGGCTGTTTTTAAGGTATTCCCTCACCAAAACTCTGGTTTGGTGAGGGAATACCTCATTCTTACCCACTGCTCCCTGCATTGCCACCCCTGTGTAATGAGGAATGATTTGCTGAGAGTTTGTGGACCGATGCCTGAGAGAGAGCAAAGCTGTGTGTTGTCCTGACTGAGTCAGATGTCCTTGCTGGATAAGGATGAGGAGGTAAAAAAAAGTCTTCCAGCCCAAAAAGGGATGAACCCAGGTGGTCACAAAATGTTCTGGGGGCTACAAGAAAAATGGGAGCCTTTCTCCTGCTCTCCTGAAGGGAAATGTGCTGCATGCCTCCACCTGCTCTCACCAAGTTACACACATGGGAGCCGGAAGCCTCATCCTGGCTGATGTTTCTTCTGAGCAATATGGGCCTCACTGTTGCTCAGGCAAAGCAGGTTTTGCTTCCAGAGCCAAGTGACTGCAGCCACAGGGAGGAGCAGAAGGAGGAACAGAGCCAGGAGACACCTGAGAGCTGGATTTCCTGCTCCTGTTCTTTCTCGCCCTCCTCCCTCAGCAGCCTCTGCCCAAGCCAAGCAGACAGCAGGGCCGCAAACATCTTGTTCCCCTCTGTGGAGGCAACCACCCACTTGGCTTGTGTGCAGAACAATCCTTGAGTATTCCCAGCATTGCTTTAGACCTATACACAGCCACTTCAGAGGGGCATCAAGCCTGATGTCTTCTGGGATGTTTCTATGGAGGCTCCACTTTTCAGCACTGCTGCTCTCAGCCTGCTTCTTTGAGCACATCTAATTTATTGAGTTTTTGCTACACAACAGCCATACCTACCAAAAGGTTTAAAACTTTGTAAAAGTAGGTGCACTGTATTCAGCTGGTCTCAGCTGTCGGATGTACCAACATTTGCTTACCTCCGATCTCTTTATGAAGCGTCTGTCTGAACACAGCCAAGAGGGGAACAGAAAACAGGAGGTGATGAATAGGGAAATAAGATGCTGCTGTCCTGAGCCTGTGGTGGTCCGGAGTCCACGTCTCACGCCTGGCCCATAACTCACTTCTCCCTCACCCGCCTCTCACCAGCTGAAGGAAAATTTCCTTTCTCATGAGGACTCTTGCATCTGAGCTCAGTGCAGCAGGCTTATTTCGGCCGTGGTATTTGCAAAACCCAGCCCTGCACACTCAAACTATCTGCTCTTCTGCACCCATAACAGCCACCCACAACAATTCTGCACTTCCAGTCTCAAGTAAGGGAATCTGTTGCTCGCTGCTGGTGAGAGGACAGGACCCCAGGACTGCCACGAGGCAAGCAAACAGAATGCTAACTGGCCTGCAAATGAATCTTTAGATACCACAAGCCAGGGAGTGCATCTGCTTTTTGGGCAGAGGGACAGCTGCCACAGCAGGAGAGAACAACTCAGTCCCAGCGTTCAGCCTTGGCTGCAACAACCTGACTCCTGAATTTCCACATGTGAAATTTCTACTAAGGTAAATAAGGCAGCCCCATACACAGAACAACTACACAACAGTATGAATTGGAACAGTGAGAAGTTTCCCCGGCTGCTCAGAGGCCACTCACATTTAGCTGGGCTCTTACCAAGGTGTACTCACAGGGTTTGCTGCAGAATCCACAGCCGAACCCCAAATATTTCCCCAAAGTTAGCATTTCAACCTCTTTTCTAGAACTACGTCCAGAAGCTAACTGAAGACATCCGCATGAGGGATATTATACAACAATAGAGATTGTACGCGTACTTTATGTAAAAGCACTTAATCTCACAGCTGCTTCCCTCCCCTACACCCTTGGCAAAATTTTCCTTCCATCTCCCATTTAAATACCTGGTATTTGATCATTTCGCAGGGCTGGCAAAACAAGCACAATGGAGGCAATGTTTGCTCAGATCTATTTTTGTGTGTATGTGCGCGCGTGAATTTTTGGCAGAACTGGTGTTTGCAAGAAGCAGATAAAACTTTCCTGTTCAAGAACCACCGACAGCCAGGAATTGCTGCCTGCCAGCAAATCTCTGCTTACCGATGGAGATCATGTCATTGTTAGCCAGGTAGAGGGGCTGGAGACAGAAATCTAGAGAGCTTCCTTGTTAGGCTCTAAATGAAATAGTTGTTTAGCAATTAGGCTAAGACAGTAAATCTCTGTGTGCGGACCCACTTCACGATAAAATCCAAACTTGGTTTGCCCTGCTCATACAGCACAGCTGCATATGCATCCTGGAAGCTACATAACCCAGTAATATTTTATTCACATCACACTCCAAGGAGCTCACTGACTGGAATTCAATAGAAACTGTTCTCTGTGTGAAAGTAATTTCAGAAAGTAATCTAGTTTATGGAAATGAAAGGCATCAAAACACAAAAAACACTGTTTCTGTACAAGTGCTTTGCTTCAAATATTTGACATGGAAATTTATATAATCCCTCTGGGGCACATGGGTTTCATGAGTGTTAACATCTTTTGAAATGAATTTCACAAATGTTTATTTGGAATACCAGGCATACAAATAATTTAGAATATCAAGGCATCTTGTTGAATCAGTCTTAATGATACAGATCTCAGATGGCTGCGAAGGTTAAAAGGTATGAATTTTAATTGGGTGTGTGGAAGATGTCATTTTCAATCATTGCGCCGCATTGCTAAAGCTATCGCTTTCCAATTCTAAGCTTCCCGCTTCCTCCTCCTCCCCTCTCTCTGTTACTTAAAGACCAAAATGAAACATTTTTCACATTTTATTTGTGTGCTGGGCATGTATTAAATACAGAGTTTTGCTGTCTATCTCGGTTTATACAGGACCACATCACCCTTGTATCGCAACACTTCTCAAGCAAGAAAGAGGTTGACTTTTTCCCGACAGATAGTGGTATATTGTAATTCCAGTCTTATAAAAAGTTAAACGATTAAAGGCAAACAGTGCTGAGGCCATCTACAGCACAAATGGTTGCTAAGAACCTGGTCAAAGTCAGATTTTACGGCTGCCTTCTCTCTTCCCTGCTCCCATGGAGGGCCCTACTTATACAACAGCATAAATCAGAAATGAAATTATTTTGCTGTTTAAAAGCCAGCTTTTAATTAGTAGACATGTATTTATTCCTGGCTTTGGACAATGTGATGGCTAACCATTAAAAGAAAAACTAACCGGTTACCTGTTAAAAGATCTTTGTCCAACCTGTGTGGCAAAAGAGCAAGGATCCTGTGGGAAAAGATATCGTGTGATTGGGTAATTAAAAATTATCATAAGCCATAGGCAGTAGGAAGGCAAATTAAGTCTGCAAAGGCAGCGTGCATCTGAGAGCTCCTCAGACACTGAGTGCTCAATATTGCAACTTCAACGCTCATTTAAAGTTCATTTGTAACCTAGATTTGTAATCAGCGGGATTTTATCCAAGATACTATTTTCCTGTGTATTACACACACACACGCAAATAAACTTGAGAAGGAAAACGAGAGCAGTTTGTTCACATGGAACAAAGTGGTTAGGCCCTTTGGTAATTCACTCCCTAGCTAACCTTGGATGTGCTCAATCAATGCGAGGGAGTTAAGTAGGGCACCTTCTGGGGAAAAAAAAAAAAAAAAAAAAAAAACATGCCTCTCCCATTCAAGAGCCTTGGGCCAGAGCAGGCACCGTGTGCAGACCATGCCTTCAGAGAAATGAGGAAGCCAAATTTCAGCAAACCTCTAAAGAACATGCACAGGACTGATAACTTGGCCAAACACGGGTGGATTTCAACAAGGGCGTGAAAAGCACTTTGTTCACAGGCAGCATACGGCCGATTTCCTTTCTTCTCCCAAGTGTGATGATGAAAGCTCAGCAAATGGCTCTGAGATTTTTTTTTTCCTTTTTTGCAAGCAAATTTTCTTCCAAGAAATACTCATTGTTTCCTTTGAAATGTCTGTTTTCAACAGTGAGAGTAAAATGTGTTTGAGGCAACCATCCAACCCACACAAGTTCGAACCACTAGCAGAAAAATGACATTGGTCTTTTTGTAGGACCAGTTCAAGATGCCTTGCTATGGACTGAACTGTCAGCTTCACCTGCACCTGAATTGATTCTGATTTCAAACGTGTCTTTATTTGCCAGAACTGATGGCCTTATCTAGTTATCAACAATCATTCTGGAGCAGACGATAGAAACTGACTTGGTTTAACAAGATCACTAACTTGTGCAACTACTCAGAATATGAAGAGAATAAATATGTAATTGTGCTTCCCCTCCAGGCTCTGGCAATCTGTGCATTGAGGTTCTGGGGATCCCAACCATAAAACAAGGAGGATTGAAGGGGACTGATGCCTGCAAGGCAGAAATGTTTCTAGAACATCCCCGGGAAGATGCTGCACAGAACCTCTGCTGAAGAGGGAATCCAGCATCACCTGGGGCCAGTTCAGGGTTTCAACACCTCCACAAGCACAAAGTATTTCCTGATGTCCTTTGAGAACCTCTCATTTAGGAGGAAACAGGCCACAAAATTCCCTTTTTCATTTTGCCTGCAGTTTCCCAGCTGGGCCATGCGGCTGCAGCCTGGTGCACATCCCCTCGCCATGGTGTGTGAGCGCACCCTCCCCATTGCCAGCCCTGAAACTCCCCTCTCGTTAGGGCAGGCCGGGAGGAGCACAAAGCCCTCTGTCTTGCTTGAGTCTCTCTCATGAATAGGCGGAACAAGCGATAAGCACAGAAAGCAAGGGGAAAAGTTGTCCAAGCGGGGCATCAGTTTTCCCTAGGGAAAGGCTTCCCAAGCCCTCCACTTCCCTTTGGCCCTGTTGGGATGGAAACAAGCCTTCTGCTGAGCAATGCAGCCATCGGCTCCCCCCGTCCCCTCACTTGTGTCAGCTTTCTTTCCCCTTCCGCTAAACCCATGTTCTCCCTTTCACCCTGCAGGCACTGTCAGGCCCTGAGCAATGACAAGATGGTCAGGCTGGCTTCCAAAGCTAGCAGAGCAGTGACAGAGGTGTCCCTTGGAAGAAAAGCAACTCCAGGTAATCCTCAGATTCTTTTCTGAGGAATGCCTGAGAGTTACCATGTCTTTTCTGGGCTACAAACCACCCTTTCCAAACAGCAGAGCAGGGATGAGAAGAAGGGTATGGGCATTATCTGCCACAAAGCTGCTGGAGGGCTAGCTCAATCATGGAGCTGATTCATGTTCCTAGAGAGGGTTTCATCATTTCAGAGATGCGTTTTACCTCCAGTTTTCATAATACAAAAACAGCAGCACCTTTGCAAAGGTCTGGTCTACCTTGTCCAAGTCTTCAGCACGCTGCAACTGCATCTACCTGAGCATCTGCTGGTTTTACAGGTACATTGAGATCTGCTCAAACCAAATCCATGTGTACAGAGGAGTTCTCGAGTCCTCATCTTCAACAAGTCTGTCAACAACCAAGCAGTGTCTGGAAACTGAATGCCTGCACCACACTGACCAGTCCCAAAGGTCCACTCAGGTATGAGTAGTATGATGCCTGCTTCAAAGTGCCCAGCATTGATAGATCCATTATTTCTTCTACCGATGGCTGTGTGCAAAACACACTGATGTTACAGACATCTAAAGAACAGGGAACCCACTTAAGAAAGAAAATCCTCAGGCACAGGGTATCTGTGTCTGCATATAGCACACTGCAGCATATAAGCCTCTGTGAAAACCCAGCGTCTTTAGGAAGAAAAAGATCTGCAGGACTCCCATGTGTGAGTGGCTTATGAGGAGCTGAGAAGCTCAAAGGCACAGGAAAAAGGAGAGAACATCTTCCTGCGAACCTGCAGCAGAAAATGAGCATCAAGTGGGAACCGATCCTTTGGGCTATCAAACCCAGCCTCCAGTTTGCAGCCAGGTTGTGCACTCACACCCAAACCAAGAGCCAATTTGTCTTAAAGGAAGTAGAATATGCAGCTACTGGACCATTTACTTCAAGTATAAAATATAAAATGATAAAAATGGTCTTTCACAATGTCTGCAATGTTATGTTAGGGGTCACTGTCCAAGGAAGGAGATTCAAAGGAATGGTTACTAGAATTGCTTGCAGAAAGGCTGAAACACCACGTAAATTGCTGTGATGCTCAAAACACAACAGTATCTCCAGGACCTTCTGGGAAGCACCTCCAGCACCCAAAAGGAAACTAAGACATCCTAAAACCCATCTGAGGACAAGAAGAGCCCCCTTTAATCACCAAGCCCTTCCCGTCACTTTCCCCGGCAACCAAGGCATACAATCCCATTTCACAGGCTGAACGAGCATCAACTTCAAATGAACTGGAGCGTTTGCCCCAAGGCCATTCCCAAATCTCAGTTGTCTGAGAGTCTCAAACTCTCTTCTGATATCCAGCCTGAATATATTCCTCATCAGCTCATGTCTCTCTGTATTTGCAGCAGCGCAGTCCATCAAAGCTAACCAGTCTCACCCCTCTCACAACCAGAGTGCACACAGCCAGCAGCCACGTCCCCTTCAGCACACATCATGCCAGGTTAAATCCCGCTGCCTGTGCCCTTCTCCACTCTTCATTCCTGCCTCAGGTTCCAAGCAGTCCCCTGTTCCTGACGTCCCCAGTCTCAAACCCAGCAGGAGCACCAAAGAAACTCATGCAAAGATCCATGTAAGAAAGCAGAGAGATGCAAAAAGGAGATTGTGCCTTTTCACTGCAGAGATGAAGTCAGGGGCAGAGAGATGCTTGTGAACCCTCTGGCTGCTGGGGTGGCTATACCAGCCACATACAGCCTTGAAGATGTTTGTCATTTGCAGAATATTTCTGCCTCACACAGCTCAGGTGATTTCAGAAAATCTCTTAAGCTTGGCTAGGTGATTGCTGCTGTCATTGCAAGTGTTTTGGAAATGACTTTCAAAAGCAGTCTGGGTCTGGGTTGCTTGCAGGGCACACATTTTTTCTTTTGTTGGTACAAAGTCCCAAAGGGAAACTCACCCACAGGGAGGGAGCTGGTCCTCCAGGCTTCACCTCTGGGACAATTCACTCAGGAGAACAACAGGGCCCCTAGAAATGCAGGGCTTTCAAATTAAGAAGGTGGCCAAGCATCACTGAATTCCTTTCTAGCCATTGGCTTTAGTTCACTGCTGCTTGAAGTACCTTTTGGAAGGATTTCAATCCCATTTCTGCATTCCCGTCAATTTGATCACACTCACTGCGATCAGTATTTATTCTAATTTGAACAAGCATTCTTATGAATGTTGGTAAGGAAAGATCACGTCTACAGGTCATTGTCTTGCTCACAGAAAAGTAAGTTTAAAAACTCACCATCAGCATCAAGTGGATTGCTTGGGAAATCATTTTTGTTCCAAAATGTAATCATCTATATTGGATGCAACGTTTATTTGTTAAAAAGAAAATAAAAATGGAGTTTGGGAGCTCTCATGTCTATAAAAAGACTACTTTTCCTGGCATTTATAAATATTAATATGGAATGCTAGTGAAGAACAATACATAACAATAATGAGAATCACCAAATCCCATCATTTTTGACATCGTCATATCAACAGCTTAAGGATTAGCAGGTGAACTTTAAACATATTGCTTCCAAATAATAATAATAACAGTAATGATAATAACATCAGAATGAAAAAAAAAAAAAATAACCCTCACTGCATTATATATTCTTGATGGCTTTCTTCTTCTAATAGCGTTTACAGGATCATTGCTTTGAACATTTGGATGACATGCTTAAAAAATCAACCTGAAGAAGGGGGAAGGTCTTCTTATCTCTTTTCATTCTTGCAAAGCTTTGCTTAGCCTCGTCTTTGTTTCCCACTAACCCCTGACATTGACAGAGTCAAAGGCCTATCAACTAATACCCTAATTTCAGCAGGATTTTATATATACATATATCTATGCGTGTCTGCAAACACTGTGTGTGCGTGCCTACGTATATGCATAAACCGAAACAGTGCTTTAAAAGATAAAGTTGCACCAGGTGTCAGTTTTCACACCTCTTACTAAATATGTATGGTAAAAAATGATGCCACAATTTCATTGAAAATCCAAGCTATTGAGATCTAATCGCTGCTTAAGCTGTGGCTTTATTCAAATCTGGATCACCAATAGGGCTTGGGATGTAAATTAAGTGCAAAGAGAAATAAAGCAAAGGAAAAAAAAAATCTATGATAGCCCTTTCCTTCAGCCATTTGATTCCCAAGTCCTTATCAGTCAATTAATGCATACTAAAACTTTAGAGGCAGCCTCAGTTTAACAGACCTAATAGCTACAGCAAGTCCCAAGCATTAGCCAAACAAAACACACTTTCAGCAGCCTTAATATGAGACTGAAAAAAGGTCAAAATAGACAGGCTTTACAGAATAAATCCTGACGATCCATTCTAATTTCCACTCAAGGATCTTTTAAGCAGTTCTTGGATGCTCTTTATGGTACTTTGATCCAAGCATAGTTTCATTAAAACTTTGTGGCTTGGTATTTTTAAACCTGATAGCTTCACTAAACTAGTTCTCAAAATGTTAGCTAAGCCGCTATGCATAAAACTACTTTACTGTCATGGTGTCTTCTAATATCACCTAAGTACAGGCTGTTGCAATTTTGAAAATGAACCTTTTCTACATTCACTAGATCTCAGCTTGGGAATTTTTGCTTTCACACTTGAAGGCTGTCTCACAGCATAAAGGGAAGGTGCTGTCTTACCCCCTTCCTCTCCCCCTCCTTGAAACCTAAAACTAAAATTAGCTGCTGTACCTTATTTGTTCTGGAAGCAAGTTACACAGTACTTTTATCCACAGTGGTTTCCAATTGCAGGATTAACACTGGACGCTAAAAAAATAAAAAACTAGAAAAATAACAAAACGTTAAATGGTGCCTTAAAATCCAGTTTAATGACTGCAGGATAAATTCCCTGGAAATCAGGAAAACAAATGTTACTCCCCACCTTCATAACGTGTCATGTTAATAAATCTGATTTAACTGCCATGGATAAAAAAAAAAAACTCTGTGTCTCCAGAGAATGTCCTTTGCTCCCCTGAAAATGAGGATGGCTGAAAGGTTAGGCGGCAATTTTCTTCCTTTCGCCTGGCGTTCACAAAAGCCTTGATTTCTTGAGAAGCTTTTGTGGTGAGTTTGCACTACATTAAGTAGTTGAGAGAATTACAAAAAGATGGCTTCAGAAGAGACTGCGCTGAATTTTCAAGAGAAAATATAAACAAAGGATCATTTTTAAAAATAATAATAAAACCAGTAAAACCACCCTGTCCAGCCCTGCTCTGGCCCAAGCCATGAGTCCAGCTCCTGCTTGTTGATGTTGGGAAAAAAAAAAAAAAAATAATAATAATAAAAAAAAATAAAGAAAGAAACAGCAAAACTTGGAAGGTTCCCCTGAAAAATTACTCGGGGCTCTCAGGTGGAAGATTGCTTCCACACATGGTGGCTGTTTAAAGCCAACGTGGACATTTAAGGCCAGAACAGGAGCTCATTTGTGTAGTTATAGATGGATGTGGAGCTTCAGTTATCTGCGTAGCCACTCCATCCTGAACAGGTGCCAAACATCCTCATGGCAAAATGGGTGCCCCATCCAGGATCCAAGTCCAACCACAGCTCTACACCAAAGGAGGCTCAAGTGGGCATGAAACCCTTTGGCATCCAAAAAGTCATAAGAAATGCATGGTTTGGGAAAAAACCTGTCCCACCGACCACTTTCTTGCTTTTGAATATCTTATGGGAAAGGCCACCAAACCTTCCCTCTTTAATTCCCTCAAGATGCTTGCTCAAAAACCCTGTGATTTACCAATCTGGCCATCAGCCACGTCCTGGTGGGCTGGGATGAGGCTGTCCCACTCCTGCCGGCACCCGTCCCCATCACCTGGCAGAAGCACTCCCTTGTTTGCACTGCTTCACGCACCTCCGACAGGTCGGCAGAAAATCCTGTCAACCGAAGGGCTGACAAAAGCGTCCTGATGTCGGGTATAAAGAATGCCACCTACAGCTTAATGTCTGGAAAAAAAAAAAAAAAAAAAAAGGAAAAAAAGAAAAAAAAAGAAAAAAAAACTCCGAGTTTGGGCAAACAATGAACGTTTTTGTCTTCTTAATGCCCAGTATGCAATCGAGTGGAAATGCTACTTCCATCCTTAATCTACAAATGAAATTAAAGTTGTTGAAAGACACATGATAAACCGGGATCCTTTGTTTCTTACAGAAGAAGGGGAAAAAATTGAAACCACTAAATATTTTAGCAGATTTACTAAATTTCCAATTAAATCTGGAATTATGGCAGAGCCTGTATCTCCCTCTCACTCCGCCACACACATTTTCTATTTGAATAAAGTAGGTTAGATGCGGCGCTCCCTCCACCCGCCCGCCCGAGCAGGAATATTAATGAAGCAGATCTGTCGCCGGCATGCTGGGGATGCTCGGGCATCCCTGGGCCCGAGCGTGTGGGAAGGGGCTGGTTTATAGGGGAGCAGCCCCGGCTATCCAGAGGGAGCGGGATATGCTAGGCAAGAGCACCCTCTGCCCGCTGGCAGGAGGGTCTGGCTCTATTCACATGCCCCCATCGCTCCCCCTCCTTCCCTTCGCCGAGGAAAGGTCACGGGAAGCAGCTTACACAAGCCAGATGAGGTGGAGACCAAATCAGGACCAAGATTATATGTCAGGGACTTAAAAGCAGGGGCAGAACGGCAAGCAGCACTGGTGCACGCTTTCTGCCTGCTTGCAGCCCTCCCTCTCATCCCACAGTCATGCCAAAATTGGGATAACTGGCGGTCCCTCGCTCCAAGGTTTCCAGCACGTGTGGCCAAGTTGGCCCTGGCTTGGCCAGAAAGGTTTGGGAGACCTGAACGGCTCTTCCAATCTGCTTTGGACCCATTTGAAACCGAAGAGACGGGGGATGTGGCGGCTTGCCCTCGCGACAGACAAGGCCTCACTGTCCCCTCACGTGCCCAGGGGAAAGTGGGGATTCATCTCCTGCCGCAGGACAAATGGAAAGGGACACATGGATGCCAGGGGAACCACTGAGTCCAGAGCCAAAGCTGGTCCATCCTGCACGTTGTCCCTCCTCCAGAACCCACCATCTTCAGAATCAAGGCAAGGGAAGAAGCACGGAGCGGCCTGCCCCAGCCAGGCCCCTCAGCACCCAGCACGTAGTGCTCGAAGCACACCTGAGCCAGGCTTTTGTGTTTAAGACCATCACAGAACCATTTAGGTTGGCGAAGCCCCTAAGACCATCAAGTCCAACCATCAACTTTCCCCTCTATGCTTTGGCTCCGTGTACCCTCTGACATCCTTTGGGTTAACTCAGAGACTCAGAAATCACCCTCACCTAATCACCAATGGCAATTATACCTCCCTCACACATTAGCTGAGATGTTTCCTCTCATGGTCTCAATGGCATTGAGATGTGGGCAGCCCCACACATGGCAGAGGTGGCTTCTTGGGGCCACCACACCAAAACAGCAGAGAGGGAGAGTCATTTTGTGCCTCACGTAGCTGCTAAGCCCACACCAAGTTACTACGAGGTTTGTCGTGGCACACAGCAGTTGAGAAAAAGGCCAAAGAAATCAGTAATTGTGCTTATTTTCTTTGCTTATAGACAGCCCGATTGGTCCACTGCAACTTACTCCTGCTGTCTCTGTTCATATCTTTTCTTCTAGGCAGCTGCCAGCTAATGCTGCACGTTGGTTTTGAGTGGAAAATACTAGCAGGCCTGAGCTCTAAAATGCTGTTTCACTCACGTTTCAATATTTAGCTATACAGATGCTGGAGAAGGCCTGCTATTTCACAACCTTGGACGCCAAGGGAGCTAACAGCATTATTTTCTAGTGGTCAGGAAATGCAAATCGCAGCTGCAGAAGGGTTCACCACCTCGTGTGGGATTTCCTACACTGTAGATGCCCCTCTCCATCACTCCCAGCATGGTGCTCGTGGTCCTGGAGAAGCCCATAAGGCAAATAAACTCCTTTTCTTAATCTTCTTACATTTTTTTTGTATTTCTCTGCTCTATTAATAAAGGACTGGGAAATACATCTGTCTGCCCCAGCAAGGACCTCAAATCATGTTTGAAGTGGTGGGTAAAAGTACATGAGGCATTGTTGAATAGCCACTAGCTGAATCAAAAGTAATCCTCAGACACCAAAACCACTGCTGCATTCAGGTAGATTTCAGGACATTTCAGCCACAAGAAATGAAGCTGGAATGTCCAAAAAAGAACATGCCAACATTTAATTGTTATGAACATATATTTTTAGAATTAAGGTCTGAAAAATCTTTTTTTTTTTTTTTTAATTTATTTTTATTTTTATTCTTATCAAAACATTTGACTTCTCATTTTGGAGAAGGACAAAAAAAAATTTAAAACAGACCTAGAAGGATGGAGCCTGTGAAACCAAAAGGCTGAAACAATCCTCCAATATCCGGAGGGAGATGGACACCCCAGGCGCTGGGACATTCACCTCGTTATGGGTGGTGGCAGAAGAGCTGCAGAGAGAGAAAGTCCTCCAATGGAAGATGCAGACAGGCTAACGAGAGCACTTTGCTGAAGCAAGGAGCCTGGTGCCATAGGCTTGTATAGGGCCAACAGCCACTTCTTACCAAAAGTGGACATAGAACCTCCTTGTAATGGGCACCATCATTCTCCAGTGTTTTTATTCCTTCAGAAGGGGAAAAGGCCACCTGCCAGGCAGCTTACAGGGAAGCTTATAGGCTGCAAATTCCCAGCGTATCAGTTAAAACTCCACCAAAGGAAAGAGCAAGAGCAGTTTTGCCTCCTCCTCGGACCCTGCACCTCCAATTCTGGGGGTCCCATGTCAGTCACACCAAACAGCAGCCCCCACTGCTTCCCTGCTTGCCTCCCCTCTGCCTCATCAGAGCTGTGGCTTTCCAATTCTTGCCACTCTCAAGCTCAGCAGAAGGTGTGGGAGGCATTTGTGGGCTGGGGGACAACCTCATCAACCCAATGGTTGTTGCACAGTGATTTGGGGTTGCAAGAGCTTTCAGCTGCTTGCTCCTTGCAGACATCTCCAAGCAGATCTCAGAGCCCAGCAGCCCAGGTTGGGTGATGCAGGGATTGCCCCCGATCCTAAAAGCAGAGGCAGCAGAGGGCCAGGACAACTTGCTCCTGCAGGTCTTGTAGGCACTACCACGGGTTATGTGATTAAACAGCAGCACTGAGTTTGCAAAGCTGTCAATCCCATACTTTTCATCAGTACTCAATTCACTAAAAAAAAAAAAGCCACACCAACCCTTAAAATCTTTGGAGCTGCATTTCTCATGACTGCGATAATACTTACAATATGGACTCTAGCTGCTTTTTATGTAACTGCTGCTCTTAATCAGCTCAGTTTTAGCAGCTCTAACCTGCTCTTCCTTGATTTATTTTATTTTATTTCTAAAACAAACATAGATTTACAATCTCTCAGATTTCCCAGCTTTTATGCCACTCCACTGAGGCGCTTTAAACATCTCATTTATCTCCCATACGTTGGGAAATTACAACCCCCTCCTCTCCAAAACAAACAAGCAAGCAAAAAAACCTCCAGCTAAAATCTACACAGTTGGAAAGTGTTGATTTAAACAATAACCCTGAAAGAAGATAGGGAGAGACTAGAACATGAAAACAGACTTTTTTTTTTCCCTTGCACAGATTGAGCTGTGAGGTTTTTTGCATCAAATGTTGACTTGTTCCAAGGCAGCATCTATTTATATAGTGTGGAACTGGTAGGAAACAGCGTGAAATGATAATTTCCAGTCGTTGGAGAAAGACTGCACTGTTACATTTGTTTTAGCACCTGTTTTCCTCTCTGTCCTGCCCATATCCATATCTGTACTTATGCAAAGGGGGCTGGAAATTGTGGTGGTAATTTAAAGTATTGGGCTGTCCAAACGAGGTTTGGATAGGAAGTATATGCTGACGTTTTTTTTTCTGATCTGTATCATCTATGAAAAAAAATCCTTCCCTAATTAGACAGATGATTTAAGCTGTATTTGCTACTGATTGATGTGTTTGCTGAATACAAAGGGCTGTACTTAAGGAGAACAACTGCAAATCTTGCTCTAGTGAAAGCAATGCTGTGCACCAACTTCCTAGTCCGTTATGCTAATTGCAAAATTCACTGAATACAAATAGTGGATTTAAAAAATTTTCTTGTTTTAGACTGCTTTTATGTCTTTTTCTCATTTCTCTCCTGCCTAACGTAATCATAGATTCTTTAGTCTATATTATGTGAAGGTAATGGGAAGCTTTCTCTTCCCAATTAGCATTTGGTAATATAAACAAGCAACTCACATTTCTCAATGAATAAAATGGATAACTTTCATCTTCTTAGCTTTATATTCATTTCTTTTTTTTTTTCACTCTGTAACGACCTTTTATGTACCCATGAAAATTACTGCCAGCAGAACACCACTGCACGATGCATCACCTCCCTATTAGTAGTCAAGGCTTGAATTTTTAATTCAAGATAACCTCCATACACCAAAACAGTTCACAGTACTTCAACCAGCAAACCCAGCAATTTATCACTTTCCCCTCGAAAACAGAAAGCGGGCAAAACACGAAAGTCTCCTATGTATTGATGGGGCATGGGGGGGATGGTTGTAAATCTAAACCCTCCATTCCAGAGCACATCCCCAGATGTAAATAAGCACACAAGCATGTTGCTACATATTTTTACCGAAGCAATTACAAACAGCCTTATCAGCGGCGGGCGAATTCGGCACCGGGCGCATTTCTTATCCGTTGTGCCCTCTGCTGGATACGGCACACAAGGCAAGCAATATTATTTCCAATTAATTTTTGGCATCATCACTTGGCATCTGCTTTAGGAATGCAAAGCGTGAAATTTGTAGTAGCAGGTTTAATATTTGATCCAGCCAAAAATATTTTTGCTACAAGGACTTACCTTTGGTGGTGCTTTCCTCCCCGCCCCCTCCCCTCCGCGCTCTTTCCTTGCCGCCGAGCCTTGTTTACTGTCCAAACTCGAAAATCTGCCACCGAACGCCATACGTGGCAGGAATAATTTCATGCTGTGCAAAATTTGTTTCATTTCACATCCTGTAAGAATAATTACTTAGCATAATGCCACTTAAGCTGCATTTCTAGCTGCAAACATTAAGGAAATGGTAAAAAGCTAGATCCCGGTTGGGAGAAAAAAAGGGTATTTAGGGGTCACTGGGGTTCCAAAAAATAGACACTTTTACTGCCAGGGACAACAAGAAAAAATAGAATGATATAAGTGCTGTTGCTGAATTTTAAAACACGGTAAGATCTAATATTTTCAATTATATTCGAGGTCACCTATACAATTGGGCACCTCAATAGGACACTGCCTTCAGAAATACAGGACAAAATGCCTGGCCACATTGCCCATGTTTCTCATGTTTCCTGCAATTTCTGTAATTAAGTTTATTTGAGGGCTACAGTTGTCCAAATGGTCCTAAATTAAGCAAGTGAAGAAGCTGGACCTTTCTCATGTCATGTTATCATCTCTGATTTTTACATGATGCAAAACAGGACTAGGAAGATTTGGAGAAGAGTTGATGTGATGGATAAGAAGAGTACATTGAACAAATTTCAGCATAAATTGTGAGAAGAATACCTTAGTACTTACTTCAAGGTAGCATGAAACCTGGTGCCCCAGGTGGCTCCAACCTCCCACTTGGGCCCCCCAAAAGTGGATGAGAGTCTCTTAGAATTGCCCACTGTTCACTCTTACCTGTAAAAATAGCTTTTTTTTTTTTTTTTTTCCTAGCAAAACCAATCTGCAACACTCACTCAAATCCAAGAATAGCATGGCCTAATTGAATTAACTCAATTCATTTTAAGGATCAAAATTAAGATTTTTTTTCTTTAAAAGCAAAAACAAACAACAAAAAAGTCCAGTTTTTCTCAATTCCAAATTCACAGCTTGAAATTAACCTCTTAATTTTTCTTTCCCAAATGTTGGCAAGAGATAATCTCATATGGAGAACCTCTCTTCAGAAGTACCTCATCCCCTCATTTTTTAGCCAGAAATTACAACACTCATGTGCACCAAGTACCAAAGCTGACCTTCCTCTTCTTTGAGGCCCTCATGTCTCTTCCTCACTCACCAGCAAAATCCTGTGCCATAGTTTGAGCAACATGGATTTACAAACACAAATTCACCGATAATCACTAAGTTTGCATCAAGTTTATTCAACCCAAGAGAAGGCAAATTCTCAGATTCATTAGGAACAGGCTAAGAAGGCTCACTGGACGGTGTGCACTACCTCCAACCAACCTGCTGCCAGCACAAATTCCCCCAACACCACTCATCTGAATCAAGTTATTCCAATTTACCCTCATTCCTTGTTTTCATTCTGTTTTGAACAGGCCATTATTGAAATGTCAGGTTTGAATACAACAGGAGTGCCAAGAGGCAGCAAGGGAGAAACAATAAACTTTAGGAAAAAAAATTGAAAAAATTGGGCACGCAAGTCCTTCCTGTGGTCTGAAACAGGCAGCAGATACTCCCTGAGGAGGTTCAGCAGTTCTTCGGATGTGCTTTTTACACTCTACACTATTTAAGAGGCTTTGCTGCTAAATCAAAGGCCAAGACAAAGAAGAGCAATAAACAAAAGGCCCCAAAACCATCCCAGAAGAGGTCATGCTCCTCTTCCCCTTCGATGCATTTTTTTTTCCCCAGAATTCATAAAGTTGCTGCTGTACCTGACCTGCAGCAATGTATTGAAATGCTCTTAGAGAAAGGATAACGTGTGGAGGACAAGGTGCCACCACAGCTCTCCATCCTCCCTGCACGGCCTGTGGTGGCCATGAACATGGCTGCTCCATGCGGCTACCTGGCAGGGGCAATGCCACAAGGGCTCGCTCCAGCTTTGCCAGGCAGATCCAACCAAACAGTTTTTCCCAGGGTACTGACAATGACGTCTTCATTCGGTGCCATGAGTGGAGCAGGAGCTTTAGCCGCTGTTTGCTCACGTAGTGCTGTGCCAAGCTCTCGGCCCTGCAGGCCCCTGGGGTGGGATGAAGCTGGGCTGCACTGGGGGCTTCCCCAGGGTGCAGGCATCGGCACCTCCTGGAGATGCCACCTGTAATATGGGTGCCTTGTTTCACGTGTGCCCCCAGTGTGGAGGCTGAGGAACACACCAATAAGGATTTGTGCTCTAAAACCCCTGCCTGATGTCCTCCAGGCTGAGGTGGTCACAACACTGAGGTGTCACAGTCAACGGACAAAATGCATTCATGACCTCACAAGTTTTACTCTTTAATTTAAATGTGCAATGGGGGAGAAGAAAGGGCAATAAGTACATTTAAATTAACACATCATTTACCAAAACTAACATGTTCTCATAAGAACACGCAAGTGTTCCGTGTGAAAGTATTTCCTGGCTATGAATCATTTCTCACTAAACCCAGGGATGAATCAAAGGCAGCCAGCATTGGCCCTGGGCATATGGTAACCCTAACAGTGCTCTGCTTGACACCCGAGTGGTTGCAAGCCATCACGAATGCCTGTGCCACCTTACAGATCATCTCCAGACTGATTTTGGGAAGCCTGGACTGCAAGTAAGTTTTGGTAACGCACGTGTATACACATAGGACAGACAGAATTCAGCTGCATTTCAGGAAAGATCTCCCTGTTCAGCATCTGGTTCCTCAACTTCCTTTTAAACGGCAAATGTAAGTTACCAACATCTTGACGAAGGCCAAGCCCAACAATTTAGCAGTTGCCTCTCTTTATTTCTTTTTAAAGACCGTGCTGAATCCCGATGGGATTTGGGGGTTTTGTTTTAATGGCAAGGCAAGAATTCGCTGATCCTCCCCGTGGCGAAGTTACTTTCAAGTCAGGGAAAGTTCTTGGCCCACGATGAAAAGTCTTTGCCAATTAGCGCTCAACAACCTCAATTCATTCCTCCTGGTTCAAGATGAGTAGGAACCTAATAAGGCTGCGATAAAAGGGCAAAAGGCACCGAGTACCCAAAGGGGATTAATGGGCTCTTCCATTTATTTGTCTTCCCAACAGCTGAACTGTTACAAGTATTGACGGTCTTCAAACGGCCCCGCGCCCAACGCGGCCAATGGCCACCTCCAGCCCCCCAGCCCCACGGGGCGAGGGCTTCCCCCTGGGCGATGCCAAAACCAACAAAGCCCCGGGGATCAGGTAATGAAACTTCAGCTTTTCCCCCTTTGAGATTTATTTACTGGCAGCTGACAAGGGGCAAATTCAGCTCGGATTGTGTAGTCAAGGCCCTGTCAAGCCTTCAGAGGCACCCTTATGTCGAATCACCTTCCTGACTGGCATGTCACTGAAAAGCCCTCGGCGCTGGTCCTTAACAGCTCCCGACAGCACAAAGGACACTCCAGACAGATGCCTACATGGCATCCTGCAGCATTTTAAAAGAGAATTAGTGGTTTTAATTATGGTCGTCGTATGAAAGGAAACCATGCAAGCTCCGCAGGAGACCTTTGATCAAACCCTTTTGCTAGCACAATGCCGCGGAACTGTGACTATTCCTAGCAAGGGGCCTTTTCTCGCTGAATGACTCACCAGTGATCTTTGAATGCAGACAAGTTCCTCGCCCTCCCTCTTCATTAGCGAGCATTTCTATACAGGCCCTATATAGTGCGCCGAGTCTAGGAGCTATACAATGGGGGGGAAAAAAGAATCCCTACAGATTCTGGCCTCTACTTAGGAAGTGCTGAAGGACTCTGAGTGACTTTATTCATTAAAACAGGTTGCTATTAATTAACTGTCATAATAAAATAAAGAACTATTATTTGCATTTCTTAGTGCACTCCCTTTAGTAATATGTATAAAAGATGCTTGTAACAAAAATGAATTTATAAGGGAGGAAAAAACCTCTGAAGTCTCCCTCCTCCCCCCCCCTTTTTTTTTTTTTTTTAAGGTCTAGGCAGCAGGAGTCTGACTAATTATTAGGACCAGTTCTGCGAGAGAACAAATAGAGGTAAAACACAAATATGAAAGTAATTAGGAAAATGCAAAATCCTGTTTACTTGGCAACCAATTCATGCAACTGAGACTAACGAAGAGCAAATCAGCTTTGCTTGTTTGATAAACTTAGGGGTGCCACCTAAGAGGAGCTGATAAAAATTAAACTTCTGCCAGCATCCCTCAGCACTGCCTTGTAGCGAATAGGCTTAAAAACATGCATGCAATTGGTTCATCTAAAAGTACAGGGAAATCTAACCTGAACAGATTCACAGGAGGAATTTTCTAACTTCTGTTAAACATTTTCACCTTTGCAATTGACCATCGGTGATACCTCTGAGCCAAACATCCAGCACAGACACCCGTGCTGCACGTGCACACAACTCATACAGACACAGTGCTCCTGAATGGCACGGTTGTGAGCATTTCTGGTCTCATTCCCTAAAAAAATCATCCCATTCCTACTGCTGTTCATACCTGCAAAGGCGTTTGCTGGTGGGAAAATTCTGCTCGCAGTTTGCATCGCTGCTTATTACAACATGCCACGATACGTTACTTGAAGCAGACTGCAGGCTTAGATACCTTTGTAGAGCCCCTCTTTTCTCCCAAGCAGATAGTGGAATCCACAAAAGCTTCCAATTATTTCAAGACTATGCAGCTGAGGAGGGGCATCTAATCAAGATAAAGAAAACCCTTGGCTCAATATATTTGCTTGAAAGGATTTTCAATAATACAGGTAACAAAAGCATTCAAAAATTGGATTCCTAATGCTTTTCTGCTAGACTGAAGGGCTGATTTTGAGAAGCGAGAAGAAAGCCAGCCCTGAGAAAGCTGCATGGAGGAATGTATGATATTCTCTCCCTCTGTACAAACACTTCTGCAGGAATTGACAAAAAGGAAGAGATTTAAGTGAGGCACGGTCGACCTGAAATGTAGTCAATTGCAACACAAAGAGTTAAAATGACAGCCCTGCACCTCTCTTCTTCACTCTCCCCTCTGCTTTGTGGCTTTGCAACCCAGAGTTTTATTTTTTTTATTGCTCATTTCTCATCTACTGTTTGGACAGGAATTGTTTATACGAGAACAGGGGAGAATTGCTATGGAAATCATACTGTGAAAATAAATCAGAATGAAAGGGAGAAAAAAATGAAGAAAAATACAAGAATCCTAGACACCGGCTTGTTTTTTATACATACAGCACTCAATGAAAAGTGCTCAAGTTTTCCCACAATGAGGTAGAGGGCCAACAAAAAAAGTCATCTACTCTTAAAGGGATCTATTAGGATTAGTAACCACATGAGCCTAAATCTGCAGCTACACGCACGCACGGCAGAGAGCACAAACACAGCACTCAAAGTACAGACTGAGTCCTGCAACAGAGCATCCCCATGCAGTACCTCTCACTCCTGTGCACATCATGCTTGCTCCTCCACTCAGTAATGTGATCCTTATGGACATCCTTCCTTCTCTGAAAACTTTACTAACCCAAATGCAGTCCTGGACTGGCAGCAACTTCTCTCCCGTAACACCTCTCTGCTGAGACTTCAGAAAACAGCAGAGCAAAGTATGAAGATTTTGACAAACGCGCATTTCCACCAGAGCTTGGTGTCTTTTTTAAGCCTTTCAAAGACTCATCTTCATTTTCAAAGACAAGCTATTTTATGTCATTTTTTTGGAAAATACATAGCTGAACTCTTGGTATCTGAGTTATTTGGCATTTGGGGTATGTAGAAAAACAGGAGGGATGTCAACACCGAGGTGTCTCTACCCTAGACTGATACAGCGTAAGAAATGCCAGGCTGCCTACAGAGTCATGGTGGTCTGCAGAGAAAAATACAGATCACCTACTATAGGAAAACTTGGGAAATGAAGTCTATCACAGCATAAAACCCCAGTGTAATGAAATTAACCCTCCCTGCAAAGCCAGGCAGGAAGAGCTGGATTTGTTTCACCCACCATCCCATGCCAGCCGCTGCATGTGTCCCCAGTGGGTTGTGTCTGCAGCACCCCATGGCAGAGGCACAGCCAGGGCATGTAGCATATCTGAAACAGCATGTGGTCACAGCCCCACAAAGGCCACACACTTGTCCTGATGGAAACCTACCTAGCTGCACTGCCCCGTGACCATACAAACACACAGACACAGCAGGGCCTACAAAAGAATGTCTGTACAAGTCTCAACAACTGAAGAAACATAAAAAAGCTAAAAACATTTTTTGAATTAATAAAGGATGCTGTATTCATAAACAAAATTAAAAGCTCTCCACAGTACTAGAGATTCACGGGTTTCCTTTACAAGAAAACTCTCCTTTGAAAGCCAGCATTTTATTTAGTAATGAGCTTTCTTCCCCATAGAAAACAATACAAACTGTTCATTTGGCAACGGCCATCAAAGAACAAATAACAGTACGTTCCTGCGGTGGCAAGCCTGCTTGATGTCCTCTTTACTGCATTTTCTGCTGCCTTTTATAAACATTCTCACGTTGTCGATGCCCAACTCAAATTTTAGCTCCTAACTTCAAAAATCTCAGTGCTTCAGAAGGCGCAGGGGGAGGAACAGGCACTATCCAGCTTGCCGCTTCAGATCGGCTTTCATTTTCCTCAGCCCCTGCAGCTCCTTCTTCAGGTGTTTCACGGCCTGCAGGATATCCTGCCGCTGGGGATCGTCTTCTGCTTTCTCAGTGTACAGGAGGAAATGTTTAACAGTTTCAGAGAGCAGCGCCTCGGGATCCACGTCCACCTGATGGAGACGCAACATCCTCTCGCAGGCTATCGCGTAGTTTTTGTGCCAGTTCACCGGATGATTTGGATGAGAGTTGACAATTTCTTTGTACGACTGTTACAGGGAGAAAAAAAAAGGACAAATTAATCAAACAAAGGGGACCAACAGCTTTTAACAGCGCTTCAAAACTGTCCATAAAGGAACAGATGCTATTTAGATGTCTACGCCCAGAGTCAGAGGATTTCTGAAACCTCACTCTGTGTTTGCTGTGTGATGTGTGACAGAATGAATCCAAAATCCAACTGGGAGCTGAAGCAGTTCCTTTTGTGGAGCAGCTGTATGTTTAGAAACATTACAGACGATCGAAATAACCCCCAGGCACATGATGCCCTTCCCCAAAGAAGGGTTACACTGGGCTGGGGAAAAAGATTTCACTGCTGCATCTGGAAAAACATTACTCAACATTTCAAGAAATAAGGACATCTTCAACAGGACTTAAGCAGTCTGTTGAGTGGCAATATTCATAATACTCAATATCAGGCACATGGCTGACAACAGTGCAGAACAGAACAGCAAAAATCACAACATAATAGACAAATGTTTAAAGGAAACTATTTGTAGGCTGCTTTCTGGGGTATAAAACACTCCTCCTCTCTGCTGACACACACTGATCGTTTCATGCATCTGCTGGCATCTCTGGCAGTACAATATTTATAGAGATACCTCCACCAGCTTACGTATGTCATTCTTTGCTGTGAAATGCAGCAGAATTAATTTGCAGTGAGAAGACTGTCAGATTTTACACTTGCTGGCTCAGATGCATGACTGTGTAATGACAGAGAGGACAAGTGCAAAGAGGGGACTTCAGGACAGGCAATCTCTTGGCATGGGTTTGGAGCCCAGCACAGACAACATAATTATAGCAAAAGGAGGGTGTCAACTGGTTAGCTTTTGGCATCTTCCCTGACCGAGAGGGCAAGCAGGAACGGATAATATCCCTGAACAAATCTCTTTGAATCTGCTACGCTCCTGGTTTGGATGGATGAGAGAGAATGCAGATTACAGGACAACCCACCTATATAGATACACCGTGATATTCCCGTGTAGTAAAGAAATTTAAAACAATAAATAAGGATGAAGATTGCTGGGAGCATTCGTAGCAAAATAAATGACTTACAGTGTATGCCAACGTGTAAAGCTGTGATTTCATTTCTGCAGTCACACTGGCAGTTTCTGCAAGGTCAAATATAAAGAAAGCTGTTTTCATCCTAGGAGAACAAGAAAAACGTCCATTATACAAACTGCTTAACATAACCAGCTCACATCTCATGATTACACACATCTTCAATGCGTTCATAAAGCCCTTTAATCGTATGGGACAGCACACAAGCTTTTTTCAAATCAGTGACACCAATACAATTTCAGTCCACGGCGTGTCCGAACTACCTCTGTTCCTCCAAGATACTTTGAGCAGAGCCTTCAGGTGAACAAAACCATTTCTTGCCAGAGGCAATACACCCTTCATCTCATTTGGCCCAGCTTTTCCTCCTGAAGCTTGGCTCGTTTAGATCCAGTAAGGCCATGCACCATCAAGCTGCCCACTTTGGTGTGTGTTTCCACACCAAGGAGCTGGCATTGTCCACCGGCTGTTGGAGGGGAGAAAAGGGAGCATCACCTGGCTTGCCACATCTCCTCGTTGGCGACCGCTTCCCAGGAAGAGGGCTCGAAACTAAATGGGAATTAAAATAAAATCCAGCCATCAGATCCATGTCACTGTGTTTAGTCCATCACACAATCAGCCCTTCTAACCCAAGCAGTTACAGACCTCCCAGGCAGAAGAAAACCTCTCATGAAGCCTATGGCTCTGTGACAGCAGGGAACTGAGCTGATCCTCAGTCATTCATAAAACTTTATTCCTCTCTCTGCACAGGGGGAGCCTCTGGTGCTTGCATTGGTTGTTTCACAGCATCCCAGCTAGGCACGAAGTAAGAGATGGTTTTTACCATCCATCACAGCTCAGTCTGTGACATTTAAAGTTTTAGATGTCCCATGTTCTCAAGGTGTTTTTGGCTCCCAATCAAGTTTTAATTAAGAATCGGACCTGACAAATCACTAGAAATGTCCTCTCTATTTTAACTCTAGCAAAAATACCACAAGCAGATTTATTTTATGTTTCAAAACTCAAAACGTTACAATTATGCTTCATGTTTAGTTTCTCTTACACTGCAATGGATGTGGTTATGCTGCTGGCAGAAGGATAACGAGCAGGAAGGAACAGTCCTCTGTCTCCTACCTCCCATAGTCTTCAGTCCAGTTATAGAGATTCCTTGTGAGACGAATCCACTCTCCTGGGTCAAAGACAGCATCAGAAGGAACCAACTTTTCACAAGTACCCCACGGCCAAAGAGAGTGACTCCTTCTCCAGGTTGAGTCCCCTTCATGAAGACCTATGCAAACAAACACTTCCTTACTGCCAAAAAAAAAAAAATAAAACAACAGAGAGGAATTGTGAAGCCATGCCATAGTCCTTGTGGAACCCCACATGCTCAAGCAAGCCACCCACCCCACATTGGTGCAACCGGCAGGACTTAAGCCACACATTTTCTGTGGCAGACACCCACCCAAACCATCTCACGTCAGAATCGTGCACGTCTCCACGTCAGGCTGCAAAATAGCTCCTGTACTGCAAATGAGGACCCATCTGTTACTGCACATCTGTGCAGCCAGCACAGGAGACACCACGAGGGTGGATGTCCTCTCCTCTCTGCCGGACCTCGCACACGTGCCAGAAGCAGGAGGAGAAGCCCATTTCTTCCTGATGGTGCTTGCCCGTGCTCTTCTGCCTACCCACACTCGCAAGGCTCAACCCAGCTAGTCTAAATGCAGATGCTATTCTTATTCATGTGAGTATCTAATCCTTTCTCCACTCTTACTAAGCTATTTTTATACGATGATTATTCGTGGAATACATTCATTCTATGCTAATCACTTGGCCACAACGCTCACCAAGGAGAAGCTGCAGTCATTTGCTCTCCAACTGTCATCGTTCTGAGTACATAGGAATGTTCCTTTTTTGCGATGCATTGTTAGTGAAATCAAAACAAAAATTGTAAATATTCTCTGCCAACCACCTTATTTTTCCTTCCTAAAATCCAAACCTACCTCAATACAGCAAGAATAGTTTATCTTGCTCAACAAGATATAATCTTGTTCATCAATACTGAACGTTAAATCTGGATGGAGTTACTTCTGCAGAGATATTTGCTTTAATTGTAAAAATAATCTCACCACCAGGGAGATAGTCAGCAGAGAAAATTGGTCTTTAGGATGCAGTACCAGGCTGTTCCATAAACAATTTCAAGAAAAAAAGGTCGAAGATTTTAAGAAAGCTGTTACATACGAAAGAAATGCTTACTGTTTATTTACTTTGAGGAAACGATGGAGATTAAAAGTTCGCGTCCCATCGGGTAACACTCCTTCCACAGGATTCCACCGTTTCCCAGGAAAAGAGACACCAGGTAAATGCTTCGCCAGCTTGGGTAAGTACCATTCATAAGTCATCATCTATCACCAAAAACATTACCACGGTTAGAACAAGCAGCAGTTTTCATCCATTTTACACCCAGCAGCTGTGGAAATGGTTTCTGCATGAGCAATGACTCCATTGACACAGTAAGGGTCGCCTCCCATTTCAGCAATGGCTTTCAGTATCGGTTTCAGAACGTACCTCCTGGTCCACTAAGGTGATATCCGGCCTCACTCCTTCGCAGTAATGAAGGTAACGAAGGGCGTTCCCAGGTAAATCTCCTCTGAGCAAGACCACTGCACCCATCGGCATAGAGGACAGCAGGTTTCTTGCAAACTTATCCACGATATAATTGGTGCTCTGATCACAGGTGCTTAAGAGAACAGATGAAAAAGAGCATCTTACAACTAGGCATCTGAATGGCTTTGCCCATCTTCAGAACGATTTTATGCAATAGGCATCCATAGGTGAAGTCCTTCATGTGGTCAGATCCTGCTGAAAATCATCATCCCCATTTACAGAAAAAAACAAGATATAAAAATTTGGAGCTGGAATTGCCACTGCAACATTGGCTCTAAGTATTTGAAATCCTCCCAGCCTTTTAACACTTTTAATTAAGTATTAAGTATTTATGCTTTTGTAGCATCAGGTAGAAGGAGATTTACATTACTTGAGATGAGATCCTTTTTGGTACTCCATCATGTGCATGCACACCAGCATGTACACTCAAGAGCAGGACGCTCTCCTGCCCATGTGTTGTACGCTTCACCAGCTCATCAGCCTCTACCTGAGCACCCCTACTACTGTTCTGGTTTGTAACCAGACCACTGCAGAGCTTAGGTATTTACATCATTTTCTTCTTCAGCCCTGACTTACAGCCTGAGGTTGGTGCTTGGTGGTTCTGAGAGTGGTCAGACAAGGGAGTGGGGCAGAATCCACACCCCCAGGCTGTGACCACAGCTGCTTCGATGGATGCCTTGACTCATGCAGGTTCCAGCAGCACCCAACCACACAGCACCCCGCAGCCCTGGGGACTTCTTACCTGTAATTTGTCCAAAGTTGAGCAGTAACAAGAGCCACAGCAGAAAGCCATTCCAGCCACGGCAGCAGCCGGCTGCCCTCCAGCACGGCACCGGCAAGGGACACAAGGGCGGGCAGCCCCAGCCCCGCCAGCACAGCCACGATGGCATTGCTCTGCATCCAGAACCGCTCCACCTAGGGCACAAACACAGGGCATGTACCACCTGCCACGGGATGCAGGTCCACGTTTTCAGGGCAGGATGGTCTCTGGGCTGAGAAGCTCACAGTTTAAGAGCAGACAAAGATAAGCAGAGGGTTTTTTTATGTTTTATTTTTTTTCCTTTCCTTTAAATATAAATCATCCCTCTAAATTCTCAGAGACCCTATCTCTGTTTCCCCAGCTATAAGGAAACAGAAAACGTAGCTGCATGTTCGCATCCTGTGCAGCTCCAAGACAACCACCTGTTCCTGATTAGCAGGGGATGCAACAGCAGCCGACAAAGCATGAAGGAGGCTTCTTCCAAAATTTAACACCCCAGAGCAATTTTCGGAGTGAAACTTACCACGCCCAGAAACAGAGGCTTTGTAACATCCAAATTTGCTCTCCAGGCAAAGAAGAGAGAATAAACACAGAGCATTTCAGCGAAGAGCCAAATCACGGATGACTTCTGTTGCCTTCTCCTATAAAAAATAATACAGCGCTCTAGTGGTGTGATTAAAAAGTAGGAAAAAAGTTGTATGCACTTGAAGGTAGCTGTCTTTCTGCATGCCTAAATGAATTTAATTCACGGAGCTGCTGGGTCTTTACCTTTGCAATTTATGAAACCTTTCCAAAGCACACAACCATCAGGACTGCAAGCTTTTTAAGCCTGCAGTCTACAAAGTCTCAGGGTAACCAGGTGCAGGGCCATTTTGCTCTTCATCAATAATCAGAAGAGGACGACTGCTGAAATTTCTGCACAGGGAAGCTACACACGGCACAAGGCAGAGAAAGCAGCCAAAGCTCACACCCAGCCAGTAAGAAAAGTGGCTCAGAGCACAGTCCCCTCCAACTTACGGCACTGCTGTGCTGAGGCAGGCCACGAGCGCCAGGGCGAGGACAGGGAGGGAGAGCTCCGACCTCATCTGCGCCAGCTGGGAGCTGTGGAGAAATCAAGCACACATCTGCGTCACCCCAAAACCTCTGCCAACACTCAGAGCATAGCAAGGAGCAGGGCAGAAGGACAGCATAACACATCCCTGTCCTGCTGGGATCAAGTCTACCAGGAATGAGAACAAGCTGGGTTTACATGCTAGGATTTTGGGTGAAAAAATTGCTGGGGAAGGGGATCGAGCACTGTTCCCTCAATAGGAAGACAGACAAATGTGTTCTGTCCTGGTGCTGGACATGCACAGCCCCAGCTTTGGAAGGAGAGGAGGACAGGCAGGAGAAGAGCCACCTGGGCTGAGAGCACAGCGGTGGTGACAGGTTTCTCCACCCTGCAAGGTGCACTCGGGATTGTACTCACGCCAGCATCTCTCTCATACTGGATCCAGTCTCCGACTTGGCCTGGATTAAAAAGAAAAAAAAACCATGAGAAGCCCACACCCTGACTAATGTGTCACTGAGGCAAGAGACAAAGAGAAAAGCACATGGGCTTCAATTCCTACTTGCTTACCAGCCTTGCTCATGGCCCCTCTGCACTCACAGAAGATCTGTACAGATAAATTATATATATTTTTTTCATTGCAGAGACTTGCACTCCATGATACAAGTCTGGGAAACAAGTGGTGCTCAGTGGAGATGAGGAATTCCCTTCCTAGGTGCTTGTTGGAAAAGTGGTGACTGCCAGATATAAGGTAAAGTGACCCATGAGGTCTGGAAGGAATATTTAATCTTGATAAAAATGGAATAGTTAATTGCATTTAATTTTTTTTTTTTTTTTTTTTTTTATAAATAGAAGTGTCAGAAGATGGAGAGCCAGCCCCCAGGCTGTGGTACACCACCAACCACCTCCTGCTTCCCATGTCCTGGCTCTCTGTCTCCTACAAAGCCCCACCTTGCTGGATGCTGATAGCAGCCACGATAGTTTCCTTGCAAGAGATGGCATTTCTGACCCTCAGCTTACAGACGAGGTTTCTGTGGTTTGGCCCCAAAAGCTCCATCAGGGTGCAAGCCCACTACCCCAAGCAGGAATCACTCTCACTGCTGTGATCTCTGCAGGGAAATGCTCCCTCCCCAGCACAGCCACCCTGCTTTTTTGACCCTGTTTGCCCCTAAAACAACTCCCTAGGACACAAGGACTGTCTGTCCATCCAGGCAGGGCTCTGGCATTAGCCCAGCTGGCATCGGGACCAAACGCTTGCATTTTGCTACATTTACTGCTCCAGCTTCAGACCAGTTCATCATAAATGTGATTTACGGTGCAGGATTACACGCGGTCCAGCCCTAAGCCGCCTGAACATCAACTTGAATTCATCACATCTGATGGAGACAGGAGTTAAGGGATTTGCATGCCTGGGTATTGCTCTGCCCAGCAGAACCTGATTCTCGGGAGACAGCCGGGAACAGGACAACTGGGGAAGCCTCAAAAGTCCTTCAGAGGGTGGATGTTACCTCTGGAGGAGTTTTGGAAAGATTTGATTTGGAATTATCAAGTCTTTTGCCTCGCATGCTATAGCCACTTGGCTCTCAGGGATGGCTGTAGGAGCGTTCCCTGGAATGGCAATGGGGTGCTCGTGGTGTGTCACTAGCTGGAGGCAGCTGCTGCAGGCACACGGCTTCGTTTCTGGGGATGCTGAGGACCCCAGGGAGTGACATGATAAGTAAAACATACCTCTTTCTCTTCTCCCAGCCCTCTGCACTGAAATCTCTGAAGCAGGATGGAAAGAAGGGGTGCTGGGCATTGCTTTCCTTGGGTGGCCAAAGCCAAACATCTAAGTTAGGGCTGGAGGAGACAGATGCAGACCCTACATCCTGCAGATCCACATCACACCTCCCTCCCTTTGCAAGGGCACAAAGCAAGCAGAATAATCTAGAGCAGAGGATTCTGAGACCCCCCAGACCTACCACTCGTTTTGATAAAATATTCATTCAATTTCAATAAAATATTACTAGGAAGTAAGTTAGAGGAATCTCTTTTAAAGGTAAAGCCATGAAGATGGCTTGCAACCTCTTTAAACAGTTATTTAAAATAAAATAAATAATAAAAAAGACAATTATTTGTCTTAAAACAAGAAAAACACAGAACTGATGTCACCATTTCCCTCTAGCAAGGCTTGTTCTTTGGGCTTTTAAAAATATGAGACATCTGTACAGTGTCCAGTAAATAATACAGCCCACACCACTAAGACATCAGCCATCTGATCCATACCCAGAAACTCTGACAGATCAAAAGGTCAAAATCAGAAATAAACATTTAAAAAACAAATCATTTTCCATTTCTGAGCCAAACTGTTTAACATCATGAATAGAAAGGTTCTGCTACCGCCTATCTCAAAAGAAAGCCATTTAGGAAATGACCCTTATTTACCAGATTGAACGTCCCATATTCCTCCCTGAGAAAGTGGGTCAAAAATCCTTGAAAAGTCGTCTGGTCTCCCCATGTCCAACGGGCTCGATTGAGGTAGGACGAAGCCGGCAGATAGAGATAAGGCAGCAAACCAGCCAAGAAGCATAAACCCAACTTCAGCAAATGGCCTAGGGACAATTCCTGCACCAAAATATGTCATATTGCATAACAATGTTTATTTTAGTTTAATCGTGCTGGAACTTCAAGAACAGATAAAGAAAAAACATCAAATATATTTACACAGAGCTGATCTCTCAATTTATAGTAAGTCGCTACAAAATGCTATGTTAAACCTTACGATTTTGTGGATTACTAGGAAACTGCATCAAACTGATCTCCTTTGCATGGCAGGGTGAAATTTAAGTGAAGCAAATAATATTAGCTAGGACTCATGAGTATCATACTCATTGCATCTTTCACATTTAAATCATGGCATGACATGCATAGATGGCTGAAGCACTGCAAGGCTGAGATAACCCACTTTGCAGCGATTAAGAGTTGGCTGGTATTCCATCTGGCAAAAAAAAAATGCTGCTCTAGTACAACTACATGCATCACCACCATCATCAGGAGTCGGTTTTGCCATTTACTTTATCATGATTACGCTGGCTAAATTGGATAGGCCAACTTTTGGGGTGGGATTTTCAAGACCGCCTAAGGGGTCAGGAAGACAAGACTTTCAAAGGGACTTCTGTGCCTAACTCCTTTAAGTGCTTTGGAAAATCCCACCCTGGAATATTGCACGCTTGCTTTCTCATCAGGCACCATCCTGCCAATCAAAGCACTCCCTTCAGAATTTGGGGTGGTGTGGAAGAGAGACCATTCAGAGCGACGACCTACAGAGCAGAGAAAGTAGCTCGGTAGCGCTGCCGGTCAAAATTCCTTTAGAAGCCTGGCTCTTTTTTGTTGGTTTCACTGAAAGCCACCGGTTTTGATCAATTAACCTCTTATTAGGTGGTGTTCTGCAGCAGGGTCTAATGGTATTTCCCAGTGATGCCATATTGGCACAGCATTCTCCCTGCTGGAAACCACAGATGTCTCTCCAGGCCTCCCTGTTTGTGAAAAAAGCTCTGTTTAAAGAACACAAATGCACTTCCATCATTTTGTTAAGGGAAATATGAGGTCACTAAGGCTTTTTTCTGGAGATGCTGACCTCTTGGACCAAGCTTGTCTGAGCTGCCCCTGTCTCTTGCAGATGATGAGTTTCACTCTGGGCTCTGCTCTGAGCTGTGCCGCTGTGCAGAATTACACCTGATTTGCCAGGTTGAGGGGGGAGAAATTCAGGTGGGATTGTCCCAGCAGAAACCTGCCCAACTGTCATCTTCAGGTGTGAAAGAGAGAGGGTAAAGATTCCTCTGGGCCACTTGCAAAGTGATCTGCATATCCAAGATGCACAGCCCTTTTCAGAGCAAAGCAGAGCAGACAGCATGTCTGCATCCAGGCCGACACAGCCACTGGCAGAAGACCACCTACAGGTGACAAAAGCATTGCAGGTGGATGCACATCACCTTCCTGAGCCAGATGAGCCAAGATGTCTTCTCACTTTCTTATACAATTAACAAGCTTAATAAGGAGGTGTAAAGTGAGGGACACCCTGAGAAGGGATCTCTGCTAGATGAAAGGGACTTATTTGTAGGTGGGGAGTTGAACCAGATGACCTCCAGCGCTCCCTTCCAACCTCAACCATTCTGTGATTGTGATATTCAACCAGCTCCAGGGCTTGTCGTTTCGCTGAAGGTCAGCCTTGCTTTGGTCTTTGTTCCAGCTGGCAGAAGCCAGGTGCTCTCCCCAGGAGATGACCTCTTGTAGGACTCACAAGTCCTGGCAGTGTCAGAGCTGAAGGCCACCGAGACTGGCACGTGGCTTCCCACCAACAGGTACGTACCTGCACTGAACACACTTATCTCCTGCACACTAAGGAGTTCTAGTTCAGAGTATTGGTCTTGTGGCTGTGTACTGGGCACTTACAAGCAGCTGGGGCACTGAGCCCCTGTGCCAGGAGCCACGGGCAGGTTGCTGGTGTGTGCAAAAGCTCCTACGCTGTGACAGGCTGTAATTCAGGTGGTTGACTGATGAGTCTGGACAGAATTCCTACTAACACTGGTCATACATCAATACATAAACAAATGGTTCGAAAGAAGAATTATTAACAGCCTTAAAACAAGCTAAAACAGAGGCATGGGTCAGCAAAATACGTACCGTCTTTCTGACCAGCCGTGAGAGAACCCAGGGCACGATACAAGCCACATAGAGCACTATCGTGTGCTGGTTGCACAGGCTGAGCCCGCAGCAAAAGGCACCAAGTCTAGAGATCTGCAAGGGAGAAAACCAACACCTCACAGTTACTCTTTACCACCTGCCAAAGCCCCCAGATGCCAAAGCAGCTTCAGCGCAGCCCACAGCACGCTTAGAGAAGGCAAAGTACCTCAGTGAGCACTGGTCAATTGTAACACAGACAACACGGGTTACTTGAGATTATTTTTATGCCATAAAAATAATAATGCCACTTCTATGTACAGAGACATCAATTTACGTAACAGGAATGATTTTTGACTCTTCTGCAGGCACAGAGGGCTAAAGTGAGGGCTACACAAACTTGATACACCAAGGGAATTAAATGCAGCATCATTCAGTGGCCTGAGATCCTTTCTGAGCATCTCTGAAAGGGTTTTCTGATAAAAGAGGTAACTTACCCAGACTCTGCAGCATGGTGCAGGGCATTTCTCATGCTTAATCTTTCTCCTCCTTCTGCATCACTGGCCATTTCGTCCATGTCATACCCTGCAGCCATGCTCTGCCCATGCTCCTCAATGGGCAAAAAGCCACCAGGGTCCCACAGACATCGTTGGACAGGGGCTGACAGGGTCATCAGAGCATTGCCCCTGCTAATTTCAGTCACTGGTGACAATGACATGTGAGGTACAAACGCTTGCCTTGGCATGGCGATGGGACTACAGGTAGTTTTTAATCAGTGTTCACACTGGATGCTGCTTTGTCCCAGGAACACTTGCCAGAACTTCAGAAAAACTTTGTGGGCTTCAGAGCTGCCCCGCAGGACTCAGGACCATCTGAATAATTTTTCAAGTATATTGAGGAATCAAGCACACTCCTGAAAATGCCTGCAAGAAAGTCAGATTTCTAAAAAGTGTCACCAACTTGCTGTTTGTAGTCTGGCCTCTTCGAGGCGTGGGATGCTGGCCACCCAAAACATGGAAACAAGCTCACTGACTGCTTCTGAAAACCTCACCTGAAAATCCAAATGGAAATTGGGCACAGCAACCATGGGAGCAGGTCAGAAAACGCCCCAACTCCATCTTTGTGGAGCCCAGTGTCTTGGGGCAGAACTGGCCAGAAAATACAAAAGCCCAATGATGAAACAAGGCCTCTATAAGCCAGTGATAAAACATGTTATTTGAGAATTTGCCAAGCTGAGTAAACTACCACTGTGTGCTGCTGAAATTCCAGGCTAGCCTGACAAAAATCCTTTTATTCACACAACTTAGAGGAGTCACAGCAGGCAAGTCTGTAAGTAGAGAGGAGATCTGATGTTCAGGCAAATAAAAGTAGAAAGAACAAGACCGGTGAGCAAGAACACCTTTTGACTGCCTAGTCCGTTTACAAAGTACAGAACACGGCATGAAATTCAATGTCTCTGTATTTAACAGTGGCATTATTTTAGGGGCACATTTAATTTCAAGAGAATATACATTGAACTGCACAGAACTGATTGAAAATTTGGTCGTTTCTGTGTTTCATTAGAAACCTGGGTTTCTGAGTTGATGAATTCTCCTGTAAGATGCATCTATTTACCCTCAGGAACATCACAGTTCTGACAACAAAACCTCGAACACCCACAGCCTTGTTTGAGTCTCTGATGCAGAAAATTAAACTTTCCACCGAAACGTTTAGATGAGAATGATTTTGCTTTTTCCTCTTCTATCCCATGTGTGTAAAACAACAAAAAGCCAAAGCGGATCCAGCACGTCCCACCTCAACCCTTAAGCAACATGCATGGATCCTTAAATGTTTGGCACTTCTGCGTCCAGGCAGGTCAGGGATCAACACTATCAAGCACAGGTGCTGAACCCAGTCCCCAAATCTGGCCTTTCCTATGTAAAGGAAACTAAATCAGTACCAAATGAACAGCAAATTAAACAGACACGTGATGACTAATTGAAAAAAAAAAAAAAAAAAAAAAAAAAGAACTATTCACTTTGCTTGAGATGTTTTACCTTTGATCTCTCTTTTGCAGTGGATGCCTCCTCAAAATGCACGGTAAGAGCCATAAGCAGCCCCACAAACAGATTGTTTAAGCTAAAAACCTCCGCCGTGATGGACCACTGCCATGTTAGACGAGAAAATGAAAACACCCCCGCAGCAAGGATTCCTCCAGCATATGAGCCAGAAAGCCTGCAAACACAGATAACATGAAATCTTCTTTTCCAACAAAAAAGCCTACTTTATTGTCCTTTTTTTTTTTTTTTTAAACATACTGTAGCTGCAGAAATTTTGACTGCTACCCAGCATCCTCCCAAAACATTATATGGTTAATATGGCTAATAATTTATTTGCAGAGAATTACAATTAGGGAGAGCGCACCTCAAGCCGTCCCGTGTATTCGCAAGGCACTGAATACCAACTGGCTGGCGAGCCAGGCTGCCTTTTTTTCTCCTGAAACACCACAAAAAAAACTTAAAGAGTATTCAATTCGGTTCAGAAACCTTGATGAGCAATGACACAGCGGGTCACGGTACGCCGAGCCAGAGAGTCATGCCTCTAACGGGATGCTCTCCGCTGGAGGACACGCGAGCAGCGGTGCAGCCTTAAATTCATCGAGCCCTTGCATAAAGAGTGGATTAGAGCTATTCACGACGGACAGCATTAGCAGAGCTTTCCCGGGGGGAACGTTTGAGTGTCTCAGGGGTGGGTGAGGATTGCAGTGCCCCCGGCCCCGGGATGGAGAGATGCCCACCAGAGCCAGGGAGAGGGAAAAATGGGGGCTGTCCCCAGCTGGATGGACTATAGCACCCAATGCGGCCGCCTTCCCAAATGGGCTGGATGCTGCAGGGAGCCCACGAGGTGGGATTTAGCCCAGGAAAACTATTGCACCTGCTCTGCCATAATAGCTCTGCCCTCCTGAATGTGTTAAGGGCAGTTCTGCCTCTGCTTTTTGGGCTCTTTTGAAACTCGGCTGTTTGGGAGGCCTCTCCCATGGGATATCGACCTGAAAAACACCACGTAGGGCACCAAAACTGGCTCAGTCGGTGACTTGGTCACCCACGAGACTTGCATATGGGGTTCCTCACGGGACACAACTACGATAAATGGAGAACAAGTAAACAACACCTACAGCCCCTGCAAACAGACAAGGGAGATGCTGGCAGAGCACTCTTGAGCAAGGGGTCCTCTCCTTGGTTGCACTTTTCTTCCGCTTTCCTGAAACACCCTAAGCTCTCTAGGTACACTGAAAAGCTAGCGTATTTCTGTAGACATCACAGGAGGACCTGTGCAGCTAGAATTGGAAGTTTTAATCCATTAAAAATTGGAGGCAGAGTTGATGGGAAGGACAGGATGGAAATAATGGCGTGGGGTGACCAGATCTCGGTTCCTCCTCCTGATATCAGACACCTCGGGTGGCCTGGGGCAAGCCACCATGTTGCTCCATTAACTGCCAAACTAATTGCAAATTTAAGTGACTATTAATGAACCCCATGCCCTGCCACATCTCTCGGGTGCTCCCTAATGCCTCACCACCGTGGTGGACTCTTCCAGTGCTTGAACTTCATCAACACAGGCCTGGGCATTGAGCACGAAAATCTCCAAGAGGAGACCTGTCGCTCACTACACGAGGCACTCAGTAAAATAAAAGCCACATCACAGCAGTACTGTGATACAGAAATCCCTGTATAAGTGTTTTTGGCATTGCTTAAAATCATCAGCAAACTGAATGCAAACTCGCAAGTAATTAAAGGTGTAAATTATTACAGGTTTTCTACCAGCAGTATCCCAAAGTCGTACAACCACACAGAGAAGGTGTTCATGAGCACCGATGCTGCTCCATTTGCTTTGTTACCGAGCCAGCCCAGCATCCCCGTCACCTCCAGGAGAGGTGGGAAACACAACAGGTTTTCCTTTCCCTTTAAACAGCACCGAGTTTTAGTCAGAAAGAAACAAGTTTGTAAATCCCTTTGGAATTCTTGCAGTGAAATAAAGCAGAAAAGGT
This sequence comes from Nettapus auritus, assembly GCA_011076525.1. Classification (NCBI taxonomy): domain Eukaryota; kingdom Metazoa; phylum Chordata; class Aves; order Anseriformes; family Anatidae; genus Nettapus; species Nettapus auritus. The sequence goes on along the minus strand of CM021769.1, from coordinate 4,204,545 downwards.
AAAACAACTTCCCCAAACTCCTTGGGATGAAAAGCAGCTTACTAGGCAAAACTCCTGATCGTTTACCAAGTCTTCTTGTCTTTCCTAGAAAAGACTCGAGCGCCTTACCAGAGTTCAAATGAGATTAAGGAGCGCCTGCCCTCTCGATAAAAAGTCTCAAACCTGCGCTTCAAGTTTTATGAAATAAGGAATAAGCAAAAGCTACTCAACCCCAAACTTACAGACTTATCCCGGCCGTGTGGGCAGGGGGCTGCTCTGCTCACTGTCTGGCCACCGAGCAGCACAGGGTTGGGATCCAGCACTGGACATATCCACAGGTCTTTTCTTAAAAAGAGCTGGCATTGCATGGGAAACTCTAGGGAAAGCCAGCCTGCTAAGCCTCCCGTGTGAAAGCGTGTTGTGTGCATGGAGCACTGAGCTCCTACAAGTATAGCAGGTGCTTTAAAGAAAAAAAATAAAAATAGAAACGTGCTGAATTCTTTCAGGTCATCACAACAGCAGCTGGGAAATGCATTTTGGGAAATGCAGGCTGGAGACGAAAAGCTTTTTCCAGATTCTGCTACCAGCAATGGCAACGATGCACTTACAGCTCTGCTGATTCAGAGAAATGGAATTGATAAGACCACGTACCTCCACCCCAGACAAGGATGAAGACCCAAAGCAGCAGAAAACAACACCTCACGCGGGTCTACTCAAAGCAACAGCTCACGGTATGCAGCAGCACTGGCAGAAATGAATCCCAAACAACTCTGACACATGATGCTGGGCCCAAATTAAGGCAGGTCTGACTTGAGGCTGGGCTAATGTGACCAAAACTGGACCTCCCTGCACCATTACAACCACCTCCTGACAGCCCCTTGGGCTCCTCCAGCACGGCGCTGCCCCCCTCTTGTTGTAGAGCCAAAAGGGCCCTCAAAAGCTGTCCAAGGAGGTGACAATCAGCTCAGGCAGAGATAACACATGCTCACACAACACTGCAGAGCACAGAACATTTCCAGGGTGGAGAAGACACTGGTGGGTGCTAAGTCATGTAAGGCAGAAAGACATGAAGGAATGGAAGAGGCACAAAGATAGGAATAAAATAGAGAAGGGAAGAACTGAAAGAAGTGAAGAGGGACAGGGACTGGACCATAAGTCAAGAAGCATGAAACTGAGAGGATTAAAGTGTTTGCAAAGCAGGAGACTTCCCTGCAATCCGCCATGAAAGAAGCTGTTGGTGACAACGTGTTGGTAAAACAGAGGCATCGAGGAGGACATCAGGGAGCCAGCAGGCAACAACTCCTTTGGAGACAGGAACGTTTTAGTGGTTAAGAGAGTAGGTTGTGGAACAAGGTGAACATGAGATAAAGGAGATGTCCCGTAATACAGCTCAGCGATAACTTGATTACCAGAGTCAAGGCAGGGAGAGAGAGCAAGGCCAAGAAGCCATCTGTTACATGGAAGAATCACAGACTGGTTGGGCTTGGAAGGGACCTCTGGAGGTCATGTTGTACAACCCCCTGCTCCAGTAGGGCCACGCAGAGCCAGTTGCCCAGAACCACGTCCAGAAGGTAAGAAGGCATTTTTCTCTCGTTACACAGACATATCTCCATCCAAATTTCCAACACCAGATCTGGCACAGATGTTGATATGATCCCTGAAATGAAGCCTTGCTGGACAAGTAAGAAAACCACAGTCCCTGGTGTCTACCACCCAGCATGGGGACCCACAGTGCATCCACACTGTCTGGGACTTCCAGGTGCATTGTGGTCAGGAGGAGGAAATGCTTGGGTTTTGTTTTTCTCTGAAAAAAAAACTTTTAGTTATATAGCTCTGTCTCTCCTTTTGACAGCACGTCAGGGCTCCGAAGCAGCGAGCAGCAGAGACTTATCCTTGCTTGAATTCTGCTCACATTCCTGCCTTCAAACACACTTCTCAAATAGAGCTGTGGTGCTACAAAACAAAACAAAAAGGATCACGGGTTTGCTGACAGTTAGGGACATGGTCTAGTGGGTGATGTTGGTGGGAGGGAGATGGCTGGACCAGATGATCTTGGAAGGCTTTTCCAACCTCAATGATTCTATGATTACATCAAGACTATAACCATCCAGCGTTCATCTGCCAACACAATGAGGGCAACCTCACAGCGATTGCCCCAACAAGAGAGGCTTACCAAGAGAAAAAGGTGGGCAAAACCCCATTATAAGGCTACGACCAGCTGGAGGGATGCTGTGCTTGGGCTAGGCAAAGGAAGACTGGGTCCCCTAGAGGAAAGCACTGAGGCAGTACCACCCTGCCTTCACAACAGCCTCAGCACACGGAAACCGGCTCATGAAAGAAAAGGTTTGCAGCCAACACAGCAGGGGGAAAGTCTCCATAATTTCTCCTAAGAACGTTACAGCTAACGTTGTCAGGCCCGCTTTGATAAAAACTGAAGCACAGAGTTTGAATACAGCCTGCCTTCTAGCCTTGTTCGTCTTTCTTGGAGGAGAAGCCAAGGGACCTGTTTGCATTTCTGATCAGCTTGGGGCAAGGTCTGCATAAAGCACATGGAGCACTTCAAAAAACAAAACAAAACAAATAAAAAAAATAAAACAAGCAGGAAGAAGGTCCCTTCCTATCAGTCAACTACAATCTTGTGAACATGAAACGTGAGCAGAAACTCCCATCATCTTACAATGCACTCACAAGGGACAAGAACAGACCAAGAAGAGGTCACACAGCCCTCTGTGGGAAGTATTTTCCCATGGCATCCCTAAACATAAAAGGAAAAGACTAGAAAAATTATTTTGTTTTCCTTTACAGGCACCAGAGGGAAAGAATGCGTGTCTAGGCCTCAACTCCAAGGGCACAGGCAGCACAAACTTGGCTTTAGTCAGGAGCATTTGGGCTACAGCATTTTGTTAAGAGTTAAATCAATGAAGAAAAATCAAACAAGGTATTTAAATCTTTTTTTTTTTTTTTTTGCATTTTATAGGTCTTAGCTCCCAATTTGTGGCTAATCACTAAAACTTGTCAATATACAATTCAAAATTTAGTTTCTGTACCAATTTTGGTAAAACCTTATTCTAGCCAAGAGCATGGGTTACATCCATCTGCATTTAACCAACTTGATCAACTTGATCAGCATTTTTATATTTTAATTTAGAAAATAAAGGCTAATATTTTGTATTTCATAATTTGCAGGAAGTTATTAAATGATGTGGATAAAAGCTATAGAGGGATAAGAACTGAAACCTAACTGAAATGTTTTAGTAAAATGCAATCCTCAGTGTACTGGGTTCATACAGAAGAAAAGCCAGCTAACCAAAGCTTGTTGTATCTTTGAAGCTAATGCATTAAACACTGAAAACACCTATCTGTACCTAGTAAAATAAGCTGATTATTTCTTCCTTCTTTTTCCTCCAAAACTTTAGAGGTAGCAAAATCTTTTTTTAAAAAAAAAAAACATTTTCAGTGACATAAGAAACATCTCTCTTGCTTTTAAACACCTGATCCAATTAATTATTATTATTTTTTTTCCATTTCATTTCCCCCTGTACCTGCAGAGGATGACCCTGACTGTTGGTCACTTCCACAGGCTGCAGGTACATTACCGGCAACTTCTGCCTCTGCACTGCTGTAGCAAAGGTATATCATTTTAATATGTTTATTTAGTGGCATAACAGACCAGAGCATTAAAGGTTTAATATTTCAAATTTAACCTAAGAGGTTTCACTGGTTTGGTTTATTAAAAAAAAGAAGAACAGGACTTAGAAGACTCAAAAAACAAGCTTTCACCTGACTTATCCTGAGCGTGTCTGTGTGTTGGTGCTGAAATAGAATGACTTTCTAAAAAGAAAACCAAAACCAAACATGAGTTGAGGACCAAAGAGATGATAATTAGCCCCAAACCCCATTCCCTATGGGTTCGCCTGCTCTTAACCACAAGCACTCATTGGCCAAAGCCGACTCCTCCTGCTCCCAGCACTGAAGAACCAGTGGGGGACTGCAAGGAGCAGTGCCCCAGCTTTCCTGCTGCCTCGGGCACCTCGGGGGGCTACACTTAAGCCGTGCCCACAGCCTTCATCCCCAACACTGGAGGAGGAAGAGGCTGTGAGGAGCTTGGCTCGGCTCATCCATCCCGCTCGAGTCTTCGTGGCCGTCAGAAGATATTAACACCCACACAAACATATAGAAACACCATGAATTACAGAGGGGATGGTCGGGACTGGCTTAGGAGCATTGATCCAACAGGGATTTTGGCTACGGGGAGCCAGTCTCTCCCGGCACCCCATTGCATAGGGCCTCCTGGAGTGGGGGCTTGCGGCAAGGACACCAGCTCTGTAGGTTAACGCCGAGATAAATGCATTTAGGAAATGCCCCGCCGAGTGCTCACCACTTCCTAGCAAGCCGAGGTGCAAACAACCGTGCTTCCAGCCACCAAATCCAGGAGGAAACTTCTCTCCCCATGTGTTTTTTTACTAGAAAGGGTACTTGAGTTAGGCTCGATTCACAAACTCAAAAATCCTTAGAAAATAGGTAGGCTTGATCCCGGGCGCTCATAATAAATGGTGCATGCTTCCAGCAGCCAAAAAGAATAAAAAAAAGAAAAAAAAAACCCTCTCAGTAGGAACCGGCTTTAGCAATTTAAATGTTTTATAAGTTTTTTTTGTAATTGCAGAAACTTTTCCTAATCTGACATTTGTTAAAACCCCTTATTAGAAATTATGCAGCCGCGGTAGCTGCGGCAAAAAAAAAAAAAAAAAAAAAAAAAATTAAAAAAAAAGAAAAAAAAAAGAAAAAAAAAAATGGAGCTGGCTTCACAATTACCAAGTCAGCCCATGCAGCCCTCCGCTATTGTGCGGGGTGGCATAAACCCCCCGGCGGGCTATCAGCTCCCTGGCAGGCAGGGGGCTGCGCTATTCAAAGCGCGAGATACAAGCTGCGGGGCACAAACCTGGCAGCTCCCATCTGACCCCGCAATCCCCGGCTGGTGACAGCTCCAAGCTCCATGGCAAATTAGGCCTTCTCACATTACAATTGCAGGAGACAGATTCCATTAGCGGTATCTGAAATTGAGTGGAGAGCTGCTCTGTTATCAGACTTGACTCATAAGCGCCGCTATTAATCAGAGCTATGATAGCATTTATATATTTCAAGCTATCTGCTGCCGCTGTGATATTCCGCTACAAAGGGTTGATGGGACTTAGGGAAGTGAACAATAGAGCTTTCTGGGAAAAGCAGAGTAAATCAAGAAAGTCTGTGACTTCCGCACATTCTGAAGGGATTGCGGTTTACATAAATTTTCTCCCAATTGGAGATTGAGCTCTTCCTCATCTTACACATGGGATTTAGTTGTCACTCAATGGTAACAGCTGTGAAAAGGTGAAGCGGCCCACCGCTCGGAATATTGCCTCCGCTTTTAAAGCAATTAACCCATGAACAGGAGGATACCTGGTGATATCAAAGGGATTAAGCCAGGCAGTGCATTATTAACATTTCCTTGAACTAATTCTAACTCTGACTAGCTGTCAGAAAAGACTCTTCAGTCTTAAAAAAAAAAAAAAAAAAAAAAAAAAAAAGAGTTTTTGCCCTGGTTTTTTCCCCCCCTCTTCAAAACGAAGCGGTTATTTCAGCCTAATGTGCGTACTTTAGAGCAAAATGCAAATGAACGGATTCGCTAATGTCTTCCAACAGGCTGGACTCAATGCCGTTTTATTAGGGCTACAAGAGGAGAAAAAAATATGATCAATTAGCCAGGGGTCACGGTAGATGTTCGTCTAAAAGCAAATTAATGCCGCAGTATCTTCCATTCTCCTCTCCCTCCTCAAACTTGGTAACTACTTGTTACGTGCGCAGAGCTCCTTTGGAAACTGCGTTTTGCTACAATGGCAATAATCTAAAATAATCTGGAATCGGGAAAATCCAAATATGCCCCATAAGAAGATTCCTCGCTCCCCAAAGCCCTGAGTTCCCATTTCCCCATGCTTTGCTGACGGCCAAGGGGGCAGCGCTGGCACACGGAGCGTGCTTGAGGCTTTCCCCCCTCGCTGAGCACCCGCAGCCCTCCTCCGTAATCCCCTTCCTGCGGCGTTTCGAGCTGCCCGGGTCCCTGCAGGGGATGCTCTGGGGTCGCCCGAGGAACGACACCGACAGCCCTGCAATCCCCCAGAGCCTGCCCAGAGAGCGAGTCGAGCTGCTGGTGACAACGCGTGCAGCACCCCAGCGGATCCCAAGGATGCAGAGGAGACCCCCACGGGCAACAGGAAACTTTTTCCAGCGCCGGTTTTAGGGGAGCAAAACGCTGGCTGTGGGGTGGATGGCAATTTCCACGTGGGGTTTTAACTCCCTTCAGCCACGAGCTCCCTCTGGGAAGAGCTGCGTCCTGCTAAACTGCGTCCTTCCCATGGGAGCTCCAGGACAGGCAATGCCAGAACAAGGAGGCTCAAGACGGCGAGGTGCCGCTTCCAAAACACCGCCGTCGTTCCACCAAACACATCCCAACAACTCCTGTGTGCTAGCAGGGGGAGAAGAGCGGGCTCTGGCTCATACACAGCCCCAGCTTGTTGCTTACAGACTGGTTTGAGGGGCAGGGAATGTGTTAGACGTATTATATTTTGTATATGAATCGATAAAGGTCCCAAATTTAACACAATAAAGGTCCCAAATTCAACATGATACCCAGAAAAGCAAGAGAAGCCAGGAGCTCCGTTCAATGCAACATTTTTCTCCTTTTCAAATCCCAAATGCAACTCAGAATAAAGCTGGAAAAATGTACAAGTCTTTCTGAAATGCCACCTTCTACTCTACTACTGCACCTGCAATAATTTAGCTTTGTATGGTTCTGTGTGGCAAACCAGCCAAGCTATGCAAGGTGGAAAAACTGCACGTAAAGCAGGGAAAAGCAAACTATTTCTCCTCGCGACGGAGAATGCAAAGAACGCCTCATCTGTGCAGAAAATTACACTTTGGCAATCATATTATAAGAACATAATTGGTTTACTTTGTAAACTTGCTATGCTTTGCCTCCCACAGTAAAACAAATAAATATTTGTTTAAGGAAACAATCATAGAGTCGCACTCGCTGCGTCCTACGAACATAATGCAGCTCGCCCGTCTTTCAAAGCAGAGACGAATTATTTGCATCAGTTACAAGCAGTCTGAGCAAACTCTTTGTAAATGCCATTTTACGATAATTACAAGCGATTTCTTAAGACTGCGCAGAGGGGAAAACCATATTTGATAACTAATTCAAAGGAGCAACGCACTCGTTCGGGGATAGTCTGGATTACTGACAAAAGGGGCTTTTTTTTTTTGCATCGGCGCGGTCCAACACAACTTTGCTTTGAGAAGCCGTGTTTCAAAACAAACGAGGCAGGAGCCAGGGCTGCTTCCTATGGACCCCGCGGAGCATCCCACCGCCGAGTACCTGGGCGAGGAGAAAGCTGGTTAAGGGATAAACGCGCCGAGCGCCATTCGGTCCTAATCCCGCACACGTAGCCTTGCCCTAAATAACGCCCGATTTTAATAACTAAGGAGGAAAATCAACTGTCCCGACCCGCTGGCGACTGAAGTCGGGAAATGGCACTTAAACAAATGCCAGGCAAAAAGAAAAAAATGGGCTAAAAGGAAGAGATTTACTGTACGCAAGAGGCTGGGAAACGCGGAGAAATCCCCCTCCCCGCCCTGCTGCGCTGGTAAACAGCAAACCGTGCCCGGCTGGTGGGTTTGCAGGCAGAAAAGAAAGGTTTTAGAGGTTAAGTTCAGGTCAGACGACAAATGAAATTGTAACAGCCCAAGTGACATTGTATAATGTCTTCTTCCACTCAATCAATAGGGCACTGTGAGCCCCATTACCATAGAGATGGCTTCCTCCCTTCTGAAGGGTGTCTATTGTTTGACGAGAGAGATTTGCCACTTGAACCGTGTTGCTCCCAAAGGATGTGTACTTCATCAATTATTTGTGCTCCTAACATCTACATATTTTCATATTAACGTCCCCAGCGCTCGCGCGGCAGAAGGAGCGGCTGCTCGGTTGTTGTTTTTTTTTTTTTTCTCCTCTGCTACTGAAGGGCTTTCAGGGGTCACCCCGGCAGCTAAATTTTAATTAAAACACCCAAATGCGGCAGGATTTGATAGCCTGGTTTAGAGCCTTTGTGGGTTCGTGCAATCCCGGTTAAAAACAAAACACGCTGCCTTCAGATGTTTAAGGCTTCCAGGCAGGCAGTGCCAGCAAACAGCTTTCAGGAAGATTTTTTTTAAGTGGCAAGAGAGAAGAAACTTTTTTTGCCAAATTAATGTCTTAAATCAATTATAAGGTGCTTACCAGGAAAACCATAACATTGTAATTTGTAGATAAAAGTGACCCACAACACCTTGCAATTTATTTCAAAAATCAGTCGGTGCGAGGCTGAATAATTGATTGCCAGTCTCTGCCTTACACCTATCAAATCATTTTCTGCAAGTCCTAACAGCTTCCATCAGCTCCCAATCCCAGGATTGCTGGTCTTCCATGCAAGTTTTATATTTGACAGAAGGAACACCTTCCAAATCCAATTAAAAACCAAAAAATATTAATAATTAAAACCTCTAGAAGCGTAAAGAAAACTCTCAAACTTGGCTTGCCGTTCCCCCGCTGCGTTCCCATTCCTCTAACGCAAGGATCGCATCCTTGCCCAGCACAAAAGGGGCATGAAGGGAACTGTTGTGTGTGACTCGAAACTAAAAAGCAGGGCACGGTGACCGTAATAATGGGAACTGTAATTAAAAATTAAAAAATCAGAACCCAGTAATTCAAAATATTTAGCAGCTCTGTGCAGGAGTTTGCAATATAATCAGAGTGGATTGTGCTCGGCACCGCACACGGCCGGGCACCACGATGCCCAGCTCACCAAATACGCTTTGCAATACAGGGTGTTAAATTAAAAGACACTGCTTAAATTACACATAGACCCTAAAAGTAAAATTGCTCCCTTCCAAGGCAGCAGTCCACGAGACCTGCTGCTGCTTGCGTGATGAAACCCAAAGAGCAACTGCTTTTGAGTTGGGGAAGATGCACCCGGCCAGACCCCGCAGAGGGTTCCTGTTCCCACCTGACTTTAAGGGGGCTCGAGGCCCTCGGGGTGTGCAGGATCTGCCCCCCCTTGAGTCCTGATTTTATTCCTAGGCTGCACTCACCGCCTGGATGGTGTTCCCCAAGGGGTGACAGGGCTTGGGGGGAGAAAAGGGCTTTTCCCCAAGCCAGCAGAGCACCCCGTTTTGTCCTTGAGGACGGCATCCCCACCCCCTGACACAATTTCGGATTTCACTAACAGCCTGGAAAGGCGCCCTATTTCCCCCCCCCGCGTCGGAGAACATTAGAAATTGTTTGTGCGGGTTGCGATAATCCTCTCCGATCTGGGTCAGGAGGAGGTTAAGAGCAGCGAGGACTCGAGCATCAAAGCAGCCCCCGGGGGTCACCGAACCCCCGGCCGGGACCGCGCGCGCCTCCCAGGGGCAGGGGTGCGGAGACGGCCGGGTACCGGGTGCTGCGGGTAGGGTCCTGCCTCCTCCGGGAGCTGCAATTAACTGGAGTTCCCGGTTTAGCCGTAGGTGAAGCTCATCTTGTTAATTCAAACGGACCATCTGCATCTTCGGAGAACGACAAACTTCATTAGTTCTGCTTAGTTAGCCCGACGGCCGACGTGCGATAACGAGCCCGAACAACCTGTCACGTCTTTGTAAGGGGAAGGGCGCACTTTTTTTTATTATCGCTATTACGACCAAAAATAAAAAGAGGAAGCTTTTGTGATGGAAAGAAGGTCAAAGCCAGATTAAACCGCTGTGGAGGAAGCAGCTCCGGGGCGGGGGCAGCACCCGGACGGAGGGGACCATCCGGGGGCACCCGGGGACCGTACCTGAGCGCCGTGTAACAGAGCAGGGAGGCGGCCGCCGCTCCCAGCACGCCGCCGAGGAGGTTGACGCGGGATGCAGGGGTCCCACCGGGCAGCAGCCCCAGGGCCAGCCGGGCCAGCAGCGTGAACAGGGGGTAGCCGGGCGGGTGGGCGACCTGAGGGCACAGAGGGACACGGGGCTGAGCGCGGCACGGCACGGGGACGCCGGCATCCCAGCACCGAGCTCAACCCGATCGACCACCAGCAGCGGGGTTCTGGGTTTATTCCCCCCCCCAAAACGAGGGGTTTCATGCCAGTTTTCGCCCTGCAAATATTTCCCTCGCCAGATCCGGCGGCGGGCGTCCCACCCCCGCGGTAACGAGCGGCCGAGCGAAAAGAGGTGACACGTCGCGTTACCGCGCCTCGAACCGCTCCTTGTTTGGGTTCGCAGCGTATTAGGGTCATTCAAAAAAGGCTGTTTGGGGGAAAAAAAATAATAAAAAAAAAAAGAAAGCAGATTCGGAACTATTTTATTGGTTAGCAAGTTGAAAGACCACACTGCTATCGGATTACCACCACGCTGACAGTCCTAAGGTCTTGCCTAAAGGGATCATGCACCATAATAAAGTTTATTAAATAATAAAACTTATTAAAATTGTTAACCCGATTTATTTTATTCTCCCCAGCTTATACAAAATTTGGGTTGATAATAAGCCAGCTACTGTATATACAGTAAAGCCTTTGCTTTATAATTTAGTTTAATTGGATTTAAAACTTGAAGTAAATTGTCGCGTGCTGTACTTATAAGTTAGTAAAAACTGTGGTTTGAAAATAAATTAATCTACTTTACTCCATGCTTAATTAAACTTCCTTAATTCCTAAAACTGTTAATGAGAGCATTGATTAAACAATAAAACTAATACTTACTCCAAGCTCATATGCGGCTGTGATCAGCTCCCCTGTGAAAAAATAATGTAAAACCAATAATTACTATTAGGAAATGACACTCCTCCAAAGTTTTCAAAATCCAAATGCTTGCATTGGGGTTTTGCATTAATTTGACTGGATAAAACTGTAAATCTGTAGAGATTTAACAGCATGAAATTTTCTAAGAATATTTTCTCCCTCTGATGTCACTGCACAAAAATATCTTTTGTGTGTTTTCGCGAGACTTTTACCAACAGATAAGCGAACGCACAGGTAGGGCTGGCTGGAGAACGGCCCGAGATCCTCACATCGCAGACATCTGGACGTGCGCGTGAGGTTTGGATTTAAAACCGATCGATTCAACAACTCCAGTGCCACGGTTTGCAGAGCTTATACAGCATTGTTCCTTAACAACAGGCTGGTTTCTCGTTAAAATTAAAAAAATAAATAAATAATGCGGCTTTGTGTTTTTAAAAGGGGCAAAACTGAGCACTGTGCCTGCAGGTGGGTACGTGGGGATGCTGCTGGCGCTCCGGCGATCTCCACAGCACTGCCCGTAGAGCAGCTCTGTACCTGTCAGGGTCCCCACGCTCGGCTGCTGCCCCCGTTGCACAAAACCGCTGAGATTTTTGCATTTCATTTGTGTTCGACACCGGGATGAGTATATCCGCCACGAAGCGATCCGAGGCAGCACAGCAGCTGGCAACGCTCGGCGTTTGCGGAGCGCTCCACGCTGAAGCATTTTGCAGCGGTGCCGTATTGAATATATTCAACGTGTGCAAACACATTCGAGGCACAACAAAAGGGGCAAAAAAAAAACAAAAATTAGGGCTGGTGCATAACAGAAATGCCAGGAGGAAAGGTCCCCCCTTCATCTGCTGCCCCCCGTTGAATTGCACGATGCGTTTCTGCCTCGCAGAGCCTCGTCTGGCTGCTCCTAATCCCGCAAGTGCCCAGGCAGCTCTGTCCCATCACGGGATGGTGGAGCTGCAAAAAGAAGGGTGCTGGGGGTTTCGATGCTAAACGAACAGCATTTTGGTTTCTGCTTCTCTACCACCCAGCCTAAAGGATGGGGACTGCACAAACGGCTCCGTTAGCTTTCAGTCCTGACTTACAAAAATTGATGAGGTTCAAAAGGAATTGCTGCTCCTGACCGCCGGAAAATTGCGGCCATCATCCCAAATAAGCAAGGAGCCCCGAGGCTTCCTGCTTGAACACCTCTCCAGGGTGGATTTTACCCTGCTTGCAAACGCCAGCTACTTTTATAGCTCCTCTATTTGAGGGAAAAGTTTCAGCCCATTGCAAGAGGCCCCCAAAAAGCAGACGCAATGGGAAAGCCACCCCCCGGCCCAGCTGGCTCCGCCGTGGCTCGTGGTGGCAGACCCCAACGGGAGACATTTGGAGGTGCCATCCCACAGCCCTGCACGCACCTAAAGGCCGAGCTAAGAAAGAAAACCCCAAATTCGGCTTCCCAGGAGCTGACATTTCTGACGGTCCAGCCCGAGCCCCCCATGCAGGCGTTCTGCAAACAGGCCCCCAAAAAAAAACCAAAATTGATTTATCCCCCGCGAGGCTGGGAGCTGATGCCTGGAACATCAGAGGTTTTATTTTTTCCCCTTCCTTTTTTTTGAACTTGAGTTTATTTGATCACTTTTAAAGCTGTTTTAACATCTGTGGATGTTCCCAAACGAGCTCTAAAACTCACTTGTTTCTTTTTGTAGCAGCAAGTAACACGAGGAAGCTGCCGATGGAAGCACCTATTGCCTTTCACATTTTAGGATTACCGCGAGCTTCGGGAACAATTAAAAATATATGGGTAGCTTTAAAAAATAATAATAACAGGTTCCCTGCCGGATACAGCAGATACAGCAAATCCTTCAGCACCTCTTTACTCACACAAGTAGCTTCTGTGATTTCGGTGGCACCAGCATGAGAGCCGTGCCCGCGGGCAGAGCTCCCCCAGGCTGGGTCCCCACTGGTGCTGCACGGGGGTTGCTCAGACCATGAGAAATGAGGGAAATAACCCCAAAAGCCATCTTGCAGGGCGGCAGCAAGGCTGCTGGTTGGGAAAAGCCCAAGCTGGGATGAGTCCATCTCTGTTCAGCTCCAGTGAGTGGCTGAAATTCAGGCAGCAGGCTTGGAAAAAAATAGGGAGCAGGACAGCCTGTGCCCTGCTCCGTTCCGTTTGTGGTGGTTTTCAGCATCCCAAAGGCAAAACCCAAATTCAAGTACAATTAACACCCAGTTTTCTGGCTCAGCTCCAGGCAGGGGCACCACGCACTTTAACGGGACTATGATACCCACCGGGGAGCACTTGGACAGACAAAAGGGCAGGAACTGTGAAGACGCTGACTGTCATGTATTAACTGGTGGGACCAAAGGGAGCAAAACAGCCCTTAAAAAAACATTAAGGGACCATTATTTATTTATAAGGAATTTTATGCATAGCTTGGATCTGAAATGAGACACGGACAGAGCTGGGACGGGGTTTAACAGACCTGGGATGGGGTTCAAGGGACCCATTCAACTCCTTATGGTATGAAAGAAGGAAAGTGGGTCTGGGTACCTGCCCCATGGGAAAAAAATGCATCAAAACATCACCTAAAACATCCAAGGCACGGCCCCAAACATGCTACGGCAGCACGGCAGTTTGTTATACAAGGCAAAGGCAGCAAAACTGCAGAAGGACCAAGCTCAGTTTTCTCCAAGGGAAAACCCCAAGGGGGTGAGGGGCGCCATGGGGGGACGCGATGCACTGACCCCAGGGGGTGAGCCCCCCAGTGTGGCTGCGGTGACCCTATAGTGGAGTGAGCATCCCTATGGTATGACAGCAGTGAACCAGACCCTATAATACGGAGAGTATCCCTATGGGGTAACAGCAAGGGACCAGACCCTATAGGGTGAGCATCCCTATGGGGTGACAGCAATGTACCAGTCCCTGTAATGGGGTGAGCATCCCTATGGGGTGAATGGAAAGCACCAGACCCTATAGAATGACCACCCTTACAGGGCGACAGCTACGCATTGGACCCTATAATGGGGTAAGCATCCCTATGGGATGACAGCAATGCAGCAGACCCTGCCTGTTGAGCATCCCTATAGGGTGACAGCAAGGCACCAGACCCTATAACAGGGCAGCGTTCCTATGAGACAACAGCAATGCAGCAGACCCTATAGGACAAGCACCCCTACGGGGTGACTGCAAAGCACCAGACCCTATAAGAGGACGACCACCCTTACGGGGTGACAGCAATGAACCATCCTGTAATGGAGTGAGCAACCCTATGGGGTGACAGCAATGTACCAGACCCCATAGTAGGGCGAGGACCCCTATAGGATGTCTGCAAAGCACCAGACCCTATGCGATGAGCACCCCTTTGGGATGACAGCAATGCACCAGACCCTATAATGGGGTGAGCATCGCTATGGGATGACAGCAAGGCACCAGACCCTACAGGGTGACCACCCTTACGGGGTGACAGCAACGCACCAGCCCCTATACGATGCCCACCCCTATGGGGTGACAGCAGTGCCCTCCTCCCCTCACGCTGCCCCCCCCCTCTCCAGTCCCACCTCCCCGACCCCAAACACCCCCAAAAAAGACCCCAAACACCCTCCGGGCGGGCAGGCGGCGCTGGGTACGTTACCCGCGTCCCCGCCGG
>CM021769.1:4019279-4189723 GCA_011076525.1 Nettapus auritus | reverse complement strand
CGGCCCCGCACCCGGCCCCGGCCCCGCCGCCCGCGCCCATGCGGCGCCCTCGCGCCCGCCGCTTCCGGCTTCGGCCGCGCCGGGCGGGCCGCACCACTCCGCACCCCTCGTGGGGGGGGGTGAGTCGCCCGTCCGCGTCCTCCTTCCTGGTTCCGCCCTCCTTCACGCTCCCTTCCCCAAAATAATATCGTTAGCGGAGAGTTGGTGGGAAATAAGCGGTGGTTATCGGCTCGGCGGCCTCCTGAAGGTTTTCCTCTCTCACTCTGTCACCCCCCTCTGAGGAGACTTGGTACGGCCGGGAAGGCGGAGAGAGCCGTGCGGCAGGGCGCGACCACCGCGCGGCATGGGGGGGGGAGCGGGGTGAAACCACCGCGGAGCGGCGCGGGGGGGGAGCACCTGTGGGCGGGAAGGGCGGGGCCGCCTCAGGTCCCGTCCCCCCTCAGGCTGCCCCGCGCCGCCATCACCTCAGGCGATGGTAGCCACAGGGCTTCTGGTGGTCCTGAGGCGGAGCTGTCCTGCCCCAACAGCAGCCCCGTGCACTAAATTTTAAATATTAATTCCTCACATACAGCCCAGTGACGGCTTACTCGTCCAAATGATGTAAATCCAGAGCGAAGCCAGCCGGGCTCTGTGAAAAGCAGCACATGCAAAGCCCTACACCTTCCCACCACATGTAGTTCCCAAAGCATCCTTCCACTTGTAATGCTCAAAGTACAAATGTGTATTGTATAAATAATAAAACTTTACGCCCCGAGTGGGGTTATGCGAGGTGGTGGTGGTGGAAAAGATTGAAGGTGACTGTGTAGAATGTTAAAAAGACCGAATTAAAACTACTCTCACGCCGTGGGAGTAGTTAAAGAAGGTAAATAGCTTCCTGAGACCTATCGATAGAAGGCTAAAACACATCCATAGAAATCATTATGGGATTGTACAAAAGAGCAGTGAGGCCATACCTGGAGAATTGAGACAGATTAAAGAGAGGCTTTTGAATACAAATGAAAAAGGTATAGAAGAGGGTAACGAGGATAATAAACAGCCTTATGGATTAGATCTAAGTGGAGACGTTAGAAAATGAGGCTTGCATTTATTGAAAAAAAGAGCAGGATTAAGGGTCAACTCTACTGAAAAACAGCACATCAGATTTCGAGGAATGGAAAAGCTGGTGCTGGAGGGCCCTTTTGAAACATAACCAGCACACGCACAAACACACACACACACACACAAAAAGGCGTGAACCGAAACCAAGAAAGGTATTAGGGGATTTTAGAGAAGGCCTCTTTACACCCTGTGGCTGGCGCATACAGAGACGGCAAAAGAAACGGTGGCGTGACCCGCTCAGAAGTTAATGGGGCTGCCTGGAGGAGCTGGTGGTTCGGGGCATTGAGGGCACAAACGGCGGCTGAGCGAGGCCGGGCCGCATGGCTGCCTTCCACCCGGAGGGAAACTGCTCGGCGCTGCGGTGACCGAGCGAGCTTCAATGTGCTCGGCTCGTTGGCAGGTTCCTCGCGTTGTTGGCTGAGGTTCATCGGGGAGAAGAAAAAGATATGTTGCGATCCTCAGCCAGCCATTGTCACTATGGTAATGAGAGGGGTCATTGTTCCCGCACCCGTTGGGGCTGCTAAAATGTAATTTTAGCAGCAAAGTGCACAGTCTGCTTGTGAAAGCAGGCTGGTGGTGAGGCTCTTTATCCAAAGCGCGGCTTTTTTCTTTGCGGCATTTTTCCTTCTTTGTATTTGACTTGGAAAAGGCATCCAAAGACAATGTTAACCGCAACTGATTACAATTATATTGAGGGGGGGAGGTAGCAATTTGAACGTGAATATTGAAACGTGGAACAATGTCTGGTAATAACATGGTGGGGACAAACTATTCTTTAATTGTCCTACAAGTTGTTTTATATCTTTGTCATGCAGAAACTGGAACTTTTAGGGCGCCAGTGACAAAGTACTTTGCTCTAAAATATGGTAGGGCGGGCTCACAACAGCCTTTATCTTATTGAATAACTACCACCGTTTCAAAGAGCAGGATTACAGACACACTTCATGTTGGCACAAACACTTTAAAGAGTGCATTTGCATTTTTCTTCTGCAAGCAGAAATCTATCAGTTCATGAGATTCGACTCCCCCTTCTTCTCCAGGTGTAACCCATAGGGATGACCAATACAAGAAGGATATGCAAACCCTCTTTTTTTTTCTGTTTTTCTTAGGGGTAGCGTGAGCCAGGCAGGTATCTTAAACTGTTTTCATTCATGCTCTAAAAGTTGAGAGTTGCCCAAATCCACTCCACCACAGAGGAATGAACAACAAATCTCTGGGCTTTCTCGAAGCCTTGAGGATGGGCTCAACACCATTACTACTACTAATAAAAATAGAAAAGAAAAGAGTATTCCTGAGGGAAAAAGCGTTAGGGGAAGTGAAAAGCTTTTGAATTTTCAAAAGCTTTTTGATTTATAGGGAAAAAATAAATTAATAAATAAATAAACCATCACCTGGAACTTGTAGCACGAGAGCATACTCTAGTGGTAAGCAAGCAAAGAAAGTGCTGGTGGTTTGTGCAGTCTGAGAGCTGGGTGTTGATGGTGAGGCGCCTGCTGCCTTTCAGGGGGAGGCTTAGTCTCTCCTATCTCCTCCTGGTTTGTGCTCAGCTCAGCCTGACAGGAAATACCCAAGGCAGGCAGAGAAAATAAACAGGAACTTCTAAAGTAATTTAGAAACAGAGCTGGGGAACATATCTCCAAAAGTGGCTGTGTACTTAGAGAGTTGTCTTTGTATTGGGCTCTGTTGTAGATTTACCCCTGAGAGACGCAGTTTAGAGGAAGCAGGAGATAGGAAAAGGGAGAATAATACTTAAAGCAAATTCTCTTCACCCATGGCAGTGTCATTACAAACTTGAATGAGCACAGTTATTGCAAATAAATAAAAACAATAGACCAGAACCAGTTTTACATAAGAAAATACTGAAATACTGTTCAATTAGTCCTAAGCTTTAGTTAAACCTTTTCTTTTGCCCATCAGGTGATAAGGTTAATACAGAAAGCACTCAACTGCTGTACTTGTGTAACAACAGTCAGCATCCATTTAATGAACTTGCATGTATACACATTTAGCAAAGCCTCAATATTGTCAGCGCCGGACTGGCACAGAATTTTAATGGCAAAGTAGCCAGCCCTTGTCTTAATCGTAAACAGTGTCCTTTTGGAAGAAAAGCTCGTCCTCGTGGGGAACATTAGCGATACCGATAAGCACCGCTTCTGTATTTAAACAAGAAGTTTGGCAGTGTTTCCACTGCCGATACACTGCCTGCAAAGCACAAAGGGGGAGATTGTGATACTTTTATTTGTTCTTAAGTGGCTCGAATAAGCTGTGTTTTATGACTTCTTGCTTTGAGGGGGTTGGGAAGGCCAGGCTGGTGCCCGCACTTACCATGGTAGGGCTGGGATAGGTGGACGTGGTGCGGAGGGCTTCCCGGCGGGATGAAGCAGCATGTGTGCTCCAGCAAGGATCCCCTGAACCCCATCGCAGGGCTGTCACCATGCCTGTCCCACAAGTGCACATGTGGAATTATTGAGGGGAGCATCTGCATCTCATCCGGTGGTGGGTTTGGCCCAGGGCTGACCATGAAGACCGAGAACCATCCAGGAGAAGCTGGGACATCTGCGCTCACCCAAGCACTGGGGGACCTGTGCAGTACAGCACACAGGCGGCTCGTTGTAGTCACCCTGGTGGCATTCTCCAGGGCTTTTTGAATCCATGCCCAATGTAGATTAAAAAAAATAAATAAGAATAAAAAAGGTAAATTTCTCCCAGATGTTATTATGTTATTATATTCACAGCCATTTCATGCAAAGCAGCAGCTGGGAGGAGGTGAGACGCCCAAATCGAAGTCTGCAGCAGGAGGAAGGAGAAACGCAGCTGAAATGTGTCTGCTCAGCAGCAGCCAGGCTGCCCACAGAGCCGGGTGGTGGCATCTGCTGTCCTCCGGTGTGCGGATGGGACCCGGGGGACTGTGGATGGAGCGCTGGGGGAGCCTGGGGGCTCACATCCAAGGGAAAACAGACTGCCTTGGCTCCATCGCTGGCAGGACAGCTTGCTCACTATTTCAAAAATCTGTTTCATCTTCTTCCCGAAATAATAATAACAATAAAATTAGACAGGACCAATATCCCCATGCAGATCTTGTTTTTGTGATTTTGCAACTTTATAAAACCGGCTTTCTCGTCTTGCAAAACACCTCCAGTGCCTGCTTGCTGCCGTTCTTAGCGGCCTTCCAACTGATTTTCTGACACACTGAGCAGTCACAGATCCCATTTGTCTCGGCTGGTTTTCCCAGAACTCCGACAATCAGCTCTATGTTTTCACACCTGATTTCCTTAAACTTATTTATTTATCCCCGTGCTTTAGTGGTAGGCTCGGGTCTGGTGCCTGATGTGCACAGTGACTCCACGCTGGAGGCAAAGACCTCACCAGTGCGCCTGATGCACCACATGAGGGCCCCGTTCCCCTCATCCCCAAACCACTGGATTACTCTGATTAGGATTTGTAAAAAGGGCAGTGTGTTGGGAACACCTTTTACTGCCACAGAACACATTTAAATGGTTTTCATCCTTGTTTTTTTTTTCATTACATGTACCAGAGATAAATTGCCTTGGAGGCCAAACTCTGCAGCCTGGCCCGAGAAATACCCAAGCACAGCACGTATCTGAAGACCTGCAACAGCAGATGATGTTTGGGATCTCCAGTGGTTCCAACTCTCGGTTTGTCACCTGTGCTCTCAGTCTGGCAGCATCCCCACAGCTCAGGCAGGTCTCTCATGCACTCCGTGCTTGGTTTTCCAAGCAGAGCTCTTGGACATGCTCCGACCACTTGTTCCTGGGGCTGCACGGGTCCCGCGGTTGTTCTCCTTAGAGGTCAGGAAGAACAACAACAAAAAAGAATCGAGATATTTTGGCTCCGTCTCCATTTCCTGCAGAAGACCAGGCTAGGAAACAGATTAAATGGATTACCTTAAATCCAGACTAAATCCTGGCACGAACCCAGACCCGATTTGCCCATTCATGGTGCCAGTTACTCAACGTCCATGTGGCCATAGCTTTGCATGAGCAGTCCGTGCTCAAGCTAGCTGCCTTGTGGAAGACACTGTGGGAAGGACCCCAGATTCAATTTCTCTGCTGAACTGTGGCTATGGGATGTCGCCAGAAGGATCCATGGCCCACACAGCAGAAGAGCAGAGGAGGAAAACTGCCCAAGCTGCCTACATCAGAACTAAGGCCATCACTGAGCACATGTTATAACACAGCCTGGACCCAGGTCTCCTCTCCTTGAAGCCCCAAAGCTCACTTCAAGCTCACGTCTGAGCATCAGCCTCCTGTAAGGAGGCCATAAGGTGATCTGGGGAATGGGCCTGGGTTCAAATACACCCTAAATCTCCATCACAAGTGCTGCTGTAGTTTTTGCTGCTGGGGCTGAAAGAGAGGTGTGTGTCTATTTCCATATGTGAAGCTTTCAGGAATAAGAGAACATCAGCACAAAGCTTAGATACGCTGCTCTGGCGCTTGTTGTTGCAGCAACCTTTAAGCAAATGTGGTTGGGTTTTATTATTATTATTATTTTTTCACCAGGTCACACCTCGTGATGCCTTGGATGGCTGCTAATTTTGGAAATAAACCCAGGAACGCTTTCGTAATCAGAAGGAGCTGGTGAACATGCTGAAGGCTCACCGGTGGCTGAAATGAGGGGCTGCAGACTGTGCAAATGAAAAGGAAAGCAAAGGCAGAGCCCCAGGAAGTTCTCCCATGGATGTGGCTTTCTAGGAATGGAACTGGGAAATTTGATCTGGTCCCACTGAGACCAAAAAAACTTCCAGTCTGGCATTGCCTAATCCTGGGTTTCAGGTAAAGCGATCTTACCCTGAGCAGCCTTTTAACACCAAGCAGGTGTTGACAGTCACATCAAAACATTTAACATAAAACAAGAGGCCGAAGCAGAATGTCCTGATATTTCCTAGAACTGTTATTTCAGGGATGGATAAAAAGAAACAATATCTAGGCAGGGTGTTTCCTGAGACCTTCAAACCCCTTGTTACATTAAGCGAGAGGGAACAGCTTCTACAGCCTCCTCCTCCTCCTCTCCTCCACCTAAGAGCCCAGCAGAGGGTGACTGCAGCGTCTCGTGGTCAGCAGCCCCTACAACGTCTGCTTTCACATTAATGCACCCGCTGTTGCCACCGTTTATAATTTACAAGCCTCCGACTTCTCTTCCGCTTTCCGTGGCCCGGTATTTTCAAGCTCCTCACAAGCCAAAATGAGAAAAATGCATCTCGTTTGTCCAAGGCCAGAACTGCTGGTGCAGAAAATAGCCGAGTGCTCGGGACTGAACTCTGCTTCTGCTTACACTGGGAGAAATCCAGCATCCCTCACTGCCTTCAGCTGATTTCCTCCAGATTCGCTCTGACAGAAAGCAGAATTTGGCTCTTGCTGTTTTCTGATGGCATTAAGGCCTTTAAAGAAAATCCTACAAAAGGTTTAGCCACAAACAAAATCTCCTGCCTCCCGCAAATCTGCCTGAACCTGCGCTGTGAAAGGAGCCGGAGGATCTTGCAGGGGACAGGGGACTCTCCAACAGGGGCTGTGCAGATATTTGGGCATGATATTAGGAGGAAAAAGTGCAAAATAGGTGCATGGCGACCCAAGATGCTCCAGCTGGCCTGCACTGCCATTACTGCTGGGTGCAAAGGCGTCAATTGTTGGTGACTTGATAACCATTGTGAGCTAATGAGCAACAGCTTAATCAGCACAGGTAATTCTTCTGCAATATATGGGATAATTACACACTTTTCTTCTGATTTTTAGGAACCTTGTGGATTTTTTTTTCACTTGTAAGTATAAAATAATGGCACCATGGGCAGGATGGAGGCATGCTCAGGGTCACATCTTCCATCCTCCAGCTCCGCAGCATCTTTGGGGAAGGCAGCTCCCTGCTAAACACCCGAAGCCTTTCATAACCTGGCAGTTTCTTCCCTTGTCCTGGCCAAAATCCCACCGCTGAGATTCTGCCAGTTAACCCCGCTCCCAAAGCATCCATCCTGCCTGGAGGCTGGGGACAAGGAGACGCCGATCAGACAACCCCAGCATGTTTCTAACACCACGGCAGAGCAGGGGGAAGGAAGGCAGGAAGCCTGCAGACAACAGGGTGGCTGCCTCAAGCCAACACATTTCTCCCTGTGCTCCAGACAAGATGTGTCACAAGCCCGGCTTGGTGGGGGATATCCTGTCTCCCACCTCCTTTGGCTCGCTTGAGTTTCTCCCATCACGGGCTGGCTGGAACTAAAACCAAGAGCCAAATCCCCCCTGGTTGCAGTCAAACAGAATCGGCTGCCCATCTCCACCCTTCGAGCAGATTTCCCAGCTGGTTTCCCAGCCCAGGACCTGCATAAGGCCAGCAAGCAAACAGGAGATGGGGAATTGGGTCCAAGCGGGCAGGTGCAGCGGCTGGATAGCTTGTGGATTCCCCTTCTGCCGCGAAACACCAGTTACTGCACATATGTTGCAACAGGAACATTATTTGCTGACGGCAAAGTGAAAGGCAGGGGCTTGCTGCGGTTTTGGAGAACTGCTCTTGGGGAGGTTCAGGAGCAGGAGGTGTGTGGGAGCAGAGGATGCTCTGGGGGATGAAAGGCGAAGAATTTTGGCCTCGGCTGCCTGCACCCAGTGCGTGCATCTCCCTCCAGATGTATCAGGTGTGGAACCACGTCCCTGTGCCGAACCACGAGCAGGGCAGGCTTCCCATGGAGCCTTGTTACAGCACAGGAGAGGTCTAAAAATTGTCACAAGCAGCAGTAGGGGTGCAAAAGAAAACCCCTTTGCCGTTACATTTAGCAATCTGCGGCTTAGCAGAGAGAAGGGTAGGTGGTGAGTTGACCGTGGTCTGTAAGTACCACATGAGGAGAAGATTTCTAACGGTGGAGCGGTGATTAATTGAGCAGACAAAGGCAAGGTGAGCCCAAAGTGCTAAAAGCTGCAATTAGATAAACTACACCTGGAAGTAAGGTGAGCGGTCCTGCCGGAAGGTAATAAAAAGCTGGAGAAATTTGTCTGTGGTGGCAGCTCCCAGCTCATTCTTCAGTGGCTTCACACATCGCTTTGTCCTCCTGGCATCCCTTTTTTCTCTCCTAGCTTGTTTTTGCCATTTTGAGGGGATGCAGGGACATTAGGACTTGAGATGACTTAGATGTGATCAAACAGAAGGGCCAAGCCAGTGGGGATCAGCGCCAGGATACCTCAATTCCAGGACCAGCAGAGGTGGCTTCCCTAAAACTGTTTGGTTTTAGGGTTGGAGACTCCCCATTTATTCCCCTGTCCCATGCCAATGTCTGAGGGACTAAGACAAGGAGAATCACCCAGCCCCACATATAACAGATGACCTGGACGTACGCCCAGCGCCACCACACGTTGGCCTTGGCCTTATTCCACCCCTCCTCAAGTCTGTGGAGCTCCGGGACACCGCGGCCAGGAGGAGAGCGAGGCCTCCCGTTCCTAACAGCCCCTAATCCCTGCCCTCCGTAATCAGTTTTAAAACGGCCATCAAATCTTCCCTCCGCCTTTAAATGAAAAAGTGATGTCAGCGGTAATCTGCTGCCCCAATTTATCCCCGCGTGTTTCGGCAGTTTGGGCTAATGCATTGTCCCACAAACATATGTTTTAACGTCCCCGCGCGCGCACCCACACAAAGGGAAAGCTCCGAGCACGCTGCACTCGTTATGGAGACTAATGCCTTAAATATTACTTTTAATACTAATGTCAGATTATTAAAAACGTAATCCATTCCCCTGATTGGACCTAATGTAAGCAGGAGGATAAGAGGGCTTCTATCCATGCATTAACACATTTCATGGAGCGTAAAGCCACTTTCTTCCTCTTAAAACAGAAGGTCAGGAACTAATAGAATCTGCACTTCGAGTGGTTTTTTAAAATATATTACACGGAAACTTTAGTGAAAGTTAATCTGTTGATAAGTGTCGGCTGGAGCTGTGTGGGTAAACAAGAAATAAATGTAATTCACAGGCAGTTTTTTCCTGCTAAAGGCCTATCTGTGCACTTTAAAACATTTATGTTTAAATAGAGCAGAGACCAGCGCTAAGAAGCACTCAGCTGAAAGCAGCTTTATGCAAATGTGTTGTAAGGGACTAAAATAAAGTAAGCTACCCAAATCTCCCAAAGCTAAAGGGAGAAGGGCTCTGACCCTGGGGGAGCTCTCCCCCGACCCTGACCATGAACCCTTCCTGGCTTTCATTCCCCTCTTCCCTCTTTGGCCCCATTTTTTTTTTTTTTTCTCATTCCCACTGCAGTGGGTTGAGTAATTTCCAAAACCCGCCCCGTTTCCCCATTTCTTTTCCCCAACATCTGCAGAGTGATTTGGAAATCCCAAACTGGGTGCCAACACAGGGACAAGGTCCATAGAGGGCTGATGTTGCCCAGGACCCACAAATTTGGCAGAAACACCATTTTTAAGCAGCCTCAGCTCCCCAGCAGTGGCGGGGGCCAGGCGGTGACCCAACTGCAGCGGGCAAAGCAGGAGGTGGAAGCGTGCGCTGGCAAGCTCCGGGGCTTGGCCCTTGTGCTCCCAGCCACATGCCAGGGATTTAAGCTTCGGAAGCAGGCTACAGCCACCAGAAAGGGATTGATGACATATGGATTTCATACATTCAGCAAATGAAGGAAAAGCTCTCTGTGGCTGCATGGGATTAGCACCATTCCCATACAACTCCTTGTAGTCCCCCCTGGAGTAGGGCTGCATTGCTGGATGCCGTCACCTTCACACCATTTGGGCCATACTAATCTGCCAGTATGGAAATAAGTGGCCAGTGCTGCTTGCACCCCGAGGCTGCTACAAGTCCTTTGGCAACCACTCAAGTAGAAACAAAATCAAAGAGTAGCACCTTTCAGCCCAGGAAAACAAGAAATGTTTCCGACAGAACCCAGCTAGTTCCTTTCCCCTTGAAATATCCTCAGGATGCAACTACTTCCCAATGCATTTAACCTGCTCAAATACCGTGCGCCAAGGAGACCCCACAGTTCATGAACAAAGTCACTGAAGAAGGAAGAAAAAAGGTAAAATAAAAAGCTTTGGTGCTAGATATTGAGCCCCTGTAGCCTGGCCGTGTTATTTCAGGGAAACAACAGGACAATACTTCAAAACAAGTGAGATTGGATCGTGTGCCTGGTGGTGGTGCAGAGCAGGAGGGAGCTGCTGTCTAAACCCCTTCTGTGGCTTCTGTCCTTAGCAGAAGCTGATCATGCCTCGGGGGACCCAAAATCCCTACAAATGGGAATTCGTTGGCCATCTATAAGGCTCTGATTTTGTCACGGCAGCCACAGGAGCCATGAATTTGAATTAACTCCATGAAATCTTACAAATGGAGGGAGAAATACATCTAATTCGGGAGGTTCTTTCGTTTGTTTCCAACTGGCCATGTCCTGCCATGAGCTGATGGCAATTCAAATCAGGGGAGGCATCACTCAGCAGGGAATTAGCTCTTGTAGCTGTGCCCGTCTCTGAGGCATGCTGCTGAGCGGGGAGGTGGAAGGGTGGGGAATGCAACCAAGGTCTGAACGAGGTGGGAAATATCTGAGCAGGAGCGAAATTGGCTTTGGCAGAAACCCTGCAGGCAGCAGAGAGACAGGAATGAAGCCTCCTGGTGTGGACCACAGCTCTGCACAGCCGATGAGGATAAGGGGACAATTTGCTGAAGGTGACAAACCTTGCAACCAAATGTTCAGCAAGTCCATGACTTCATGACTTCATTGGTCTCAACAAGTGAGAGCAAAACACGAGCCAGAGCTCATGGAGGGACAGTGCTTTGTCTGACATGGCCAGAACGCTGTTGGATAAAGAGAAAACACAACATCTCTAAAAGGTTTGAAGAAAAGCAATAGGGAAAATAATAATAATAATAATAATAATAATAATAACAACAATAATAAATAAATAAGCCAAGTGGAGGCTGTTGGGTGCTTTTGTGAATGCATTCCCAAGTCTTTCAGCAGTGACAAATCCTTGATATCGATCAGGACAAGCCTGTAGACCTGACTCTGCTATGTTCTTTTCCCCTATTTGAAATGATGCCATGTTTGGCCACAACTAAATTTGGGTCTTCATGAGCACAATTTCCGATTAAGTACTTGAAACCTCTTGAATTTCCATGTGACTTAAGGCATTCCTGCTGGGGCCGTTACCCTCTCTGTGGTCACTCAGTCGGCATCAGATGGGAACGAACTCGCAGATGGCAGCCTCGGCTCGGGGTCACACCTCCACCAGCCTCTCCACAGAATAAATTAGTGCCTCATCATGCTGTTAGGAAGGGAAGTAGCACTCTGTTATGTGCATGTGTGGATCTGGCAGGTGTACATTTTGTTATTTAAAAGCACCTTTAAGCCGGCCCTAGCATTTGGTATCATTACAGGGACTTTTCCCCCACTCTTTCCTCCTCCATGACAGAGGTTAAAATGTATTGCTTTAGACCCATGTTTGCATTGCATCATCTGCTGGAAAGTTCCTTCTTTACACTCAAGTGTCTCTTTAGCAGCATCACCTGTGTGGCAAGCACCTGTGGGATTGATTTTCAGCTTGCCTCTTTTCTGGGTTTCCCTGCACCCAACAGAGACAACATAAGTCACCATGTCCCCTTTCCTTCTACCATCTCTGCCCCATTCCCACACAGCCCAAATCAAGTGAAGATTTCCTGGAGAAGAGCTAGATAAGGGAAGACAACAGCTCTAGGTCTCATTTTCATTTCATCGAGAGCCCCACAATAGAGGGATGAAGCAGTGGCATGGTGGGACTTCTTTTCAGTGCAATGTCCCATCCCTAGGCACACAATAATAACCAGCTCTTGAATTCCTCATTTATCTACCTTGTGTTTAGCTTTTCTCCTGGTTTGGTTTGGTTTCCTGGCTGTGACATCAATGAATGTGTATAATCCTGTACAGAGCTGGCTAAAGCATTAATCGCAGTATCCTGATGGAAACCATGACTGATAGCTGAACGCCCTCCACAAGAACGTGCTGACAAGGACGAGGTTGGTTCAGGCTTGCCTTGTGGTTCTTCAGAAGTGTCCCTACCGTGTCACCGTCTTTCTGTGACTGTGGCCTTCTCCAGCTCCTGCCTGTCTCACCAGGGAAGACATACCCAGATCCTCCTCCAACATAGCTTCTCATTGGGAAGGTCTTCTGCATCCACCCCTGCCATGGTAGGAGAGAAAAGAAGCAAAGCGACCTCGTTACCTATGAGACAAGGTAATTTTTAAAGCCGTCAGATGGGGCAGAAGGTGGGCATGGCATAAGGAAGGAGGTGGCCACAGGCTCGTGCACCAAGCATGGGTTCCACCAGGAGCAGTAAGCTGGACCACAGGAGGGGAAGAGGCTGAAAATCACGTGAAAACACAGGCAGCTGAAGTTGCAAACATTAACAAATTTGGAAATGTCTCCTGTTTAGCAGATCGGTAAGTATCGAAACAAAATGGGGCCAGAAGCTAATTATATGGAAATATTTCTATTTGCACATTTCACTGGAAGGCAAAGCGGAGAGTGCAACTAATACATCTCTACAACTGACAGGAATATTAAGTTTTCTGTCATTTTGCTACCACGGCTACCTTTCTCAGCATGCATTCTGTCCTAGTTCCCATTAAGGTGAGAGCAGAATCAAACTCATTAATTGTCTGCATTTTAGATATGATAAGAATTTAGTGGCTGGTGTTAATTAAACTACAAAACAACTCCTCTTGCTGCGGTGTGCATTCCAAGTTGGAGCAATTAATTCACTCACTTAAACTGATCAAGATTTAATTACCATCACTCTGTGCAATTACTCCATAATTAAAGTAATTTGGTTCATTCCACTCGCTGACAGTGTCATTGAACAGCCATTCATAGTACCAAAAGAAGTGATAATTAACTTAAAGAACAGCTCAAGGCAGTTTTACACAGACTTAGTTATTCCTAAATATACCTATACCAGAGAAAGAAACCTATTGTATATTACAGGTGCTTCCCTAGGAAAGGGTTTGGGACATTTTGGGTTTGTTTTGTAAGCCAGCACTCTGTAGCAAACCCAGTTTGGGGCAAGGCTTTGTGATTGTCACCGGAGAACGTGCTGGTTCGTACAGATGGGCACAATAGGACTTGGATCCCTCCAGCTCTACAGGCTTCCCCTGCTTGTTCCTCAAGACTCCTCACGAGGAAAGAAGCAAAATCCTCAATGAAAAGTGCTGAGATAACTGAGATAACACTGACAGCTCCTAAGATCTAAGTATCTCGTGGCAGGGAACTACAACAGACACATGGTGCTTTCGGTAAGGTGCTGAACTCATACCAAATGCAAGACCGCTCAGGAATACTTTTGTATGAACCACTGTCATATTTAAAATAATGATAGAGACCTGGTGTCTCAGTGCTAATGGCAGGTTTCTTTAGAACTCAGTTTTGCCTTTATTTTATTCTAGAAAATTATTTTGCTGATACAGTTATTCCCCAAGAATTGGAAGCAAGTATTGCTGCCTGTTTCCAGAAGTGGGGTGTCTGCAGTCACAAGGAAAAAGTCGGTACCACAAACCTGTGTGCTGAGCCTTAGACTCCTTAGATCAGTCTAATCTTTCCCCGATAACCTTGTAAAATGCCAGCCTCTCTACAGGATGGACAGAGAGAGAAGCGGATGTAGCCATCTGTCCTGAAGGAGGCTGGAGTGGCGAAGAAGACCTTCAAGATCACCCACCTTTTTCAAAGTTAAGTCTTCTCAGCCCATGCACAGAAAGTCAAAACCTGACCCGCCACAACATTTTGGTCGCCAAGCCTGCAATATTTGTGTTGAATTTTTATTCCCCACCACAAAATGATGTTGATCTAGAGAATCATCTCAAACAAGTGGAAGAAGCACGCCAACTATTGTCCATGACTATTGAGTCAATGTTGTGTCATTTTCTCCAAGAGCCCACTTGTCCTCAGCATCGTGAGGAAGCCAGACCAGCTCCAGCTGACTGGATCAATCCACCCTACACTTTAATAGGACCTGTCCAGTGCAGTCTCATCCCATAGCATCCCACGACATTGTCAGTTCTCTCCTCATGGTCATGTCTCGGGTGGCCCCCAGCCAGCTACAGAGATCGGTGCTGATGCGTCTTTGATGTGATGGACAGTATTGACCCCAAATATGCCAGATTCAGCTGAGAATGAATACATTCAGCCTGGAAAAATGAATATTTCTTATTGTCAGAGCTGGGTGATTCTGTGTTTTCTGTGAAAACACACGTGGCCACCGACCTGTTGCTGCCATTGGCACAGGCAGAGAAGCACCAACGGGCATGGCGCTAATTAACACGTGCTAATTCCTGATGCAGCCCAGCTCCTCGTGCTGTGGGTTTCCCAGGGTGTCAGCACACCCGGCAGACCACCGCAGCAACCCCAGACATCCCCCGAAAGCTGGGAATTATCCCTGCACCTGCACCGTTTCTAAAGCCGAGCGTTTTGGTCGGGCTCCCAGCGCTGGTTAGCCTTCTGTGACTCAGCAGTGGCTAAGTTAATATCAGCTCTGCCCAGGGGAATATATTCAATATTTCTTTTTACTTAAAAATGGGGGGAAAAAAAATCCCAAACATGATTTTTAAGCTTCTAAAAGAGCATTGCAAAAGAACGAAGGGGAAGAAAAAAAAAAAAAAAAAAAAAAAAAAAGAGACTATGTAAAGATTGCTTACCAGAGCCCTTTTACAATAGGCAGCCACACAACAGAAATAGGTGGACATTAATTCATGCTAACCTTGCACACCTAAATACCATTAATTCATCAAAACTAATAACATTAATTCCTTCAAAAAAAATGAGATTAAAGACAGGCACCCCTTGCAGTCATAATCTGTGGCTGATGACACTAAAATGAAACCTCCGGTACACAAAGCTGCCAGCAGAGCCTGTAGAGTCTCATAAATTGCAGCTGCCAATACATAAATCCTCGAGACAATATACGTTATTTTCCAGGGAGCAAGCATTTGCATGCCAAACACTGAAGGAAAAGGAATGCAAAATAAATAAATAAATAAATAAAAATGCTGGTGGGTGTCTGAGGAGCTGGGATGGCCTGTGGCTGGACCTGCTGGTAGTAACGGAAGCAATTTTGTTCTCAGAAAGAGCAATCGGGCATTGGGACAGGTTGCCCAGGGAGGTGGTGGAGTCACCGTCCCTGGGGGTGTTCAAGGAAAGGTTGGACGTGGTGCTTGGGGACACGGTTTAGTGGTGACATTGGTAGTAGGGTGTTGGACCAAATATCTTGGAGGGCTTTTCCAACCTTAATGATTCAATGGATGGAAAAGGAGGCTGAGATTTCAGCGGGCTTCCTGGCAGCCGGTTGTGATGTGGCGCACTCTAAAGGTGGACTTTGGCAATGATAGAGGAGAAATACTAGATGGGAAAGCACAAATCGCTGCACGAATTTCTATGGATTTGCACTGAGACGTGTCTGAGCTGCAGCTCGAGGCCAGGCTGAGAGCAAGACCAACTCCTGCTGCAGCGCGATGCTGCACGCCCAGCACCACGGCCCGGGGCTGGCGCTGCAGACACACCACCAACGCCTCCAAAACACCGGAGGTATTATTTCAGATTAAGCCCAGATTAAGCCCATTTAATTTTAACTCGGATTAAGCCCCTATTTAGGGGCTGGCCCCATTTCTGAAGCAGCCGGGCTCCCCCTGACCGAGGGGCCGCGAGTCACCGCAGCCAGGAGCCTCCTCCTTGGAAGAGACAGAGCCTGCATCTCCTCCTGCCTGCCTCGGGTACACAGTGCTGCGGGGTCTGTGCCTCCTGATTTAGGGGTACCCAGTGCCTGCTGCAGCCCACGGGACTTTGGGCAGCCCTGGACACTGGGGAACTGCACCCCTGGGATCTCCAAACGGCGATGGAGGCACATTGTTCCAGGTGCATGTGCCATCTCCACGTGCTACACCCCTTAATTGCACAGGGTTTTCTCCTGCCCTGCTTTTTGAGAAATACTCCACCATCCATCAACGCCTTTTAAAGAATATGTTTGCAATGAAATTTAGGGAGAGAACAGATCGTGACCTGTTCAGGCTGTCTGGAAAACAGCAGTGGGGAGAACACAATCAGTGCCTGCTACTGTTAGCAGGATCCCAAAGGTCTGCCACAGCTGCATGAGGGACTATGAAGTTCCCCAAACCAGAAAGATGTCCCCGTGTCTGAGGCATTACGGTGATGTGTGGCACACGAGGGGACACGGGTGGATGAACGTGCCCAGGGAAAGACTGGGATAATTTTTCTTTGAGAGCTGCAAGTCATCGAGGTTCCTCAAAAGGCAGGCACTGCAGCAGAGGCAGGCTCTGCAGCGCTTGTTTTTCTATTCGGTAGATTTCTGGAGTATCTCGTATTATAATTCGCCCACCCTTTCCTCCTAACCCAGCCTGGGCTGTGCTATTACTTGGCTGTGCAGCATGTTTTCACTTCCTATTGACTGGCTGTGCACTTCCCTCGTGCTAATCCCCTGGTAATGGACACTTTCTTTGAGCCAGCTGAGATCCGAGTCACATTGTCTTTGCGGTTCTTGCAGATTGATTACCGGGATAGCTTTGTTTTCATTATTTTGAGATTTGGGGATTTTGCCTGTTTCCCTAGGATTGATTCTCGCCGTTTGAGGCAGGCTGGCATCCCACGGCTCCTGGTTGTGTTTGATCCGGGAGCCATGGGGGAGCAGCCCCCCAGCTCTCCAGCCGCCAACGCCGAAGCAAGAACCACATCTTGCTTTTGCTGGAAAACGCCTTTTGCTTGCAGAACAAAACCAGAGCAATTTCTGCCACTTCCCTCACCATACTGGGGCACACTGGCTTCATCTGGGCTCTGCTTGCACTACGAAGGTGGAAACCAACCCCAGCCTGGGCAGGTAGGGGATGGGGTCAGCCCAGACCACGCAGCCCCTCAAATATTTTCGCACCAGTCACAGTTTTTGCAGACCAGAAGCTGCTCCCAGCTCAATGCCAGAGCCCAGAGAAATCAAGGCATGTTCACCTTTCCCACTTCTTCTTCTTGGCACCCTCTCCTTAAATAAAATCACAAAACTAATCTGATATTTTGATGCTTCCTGATAAAGCTTACATCTGTCAGAATGACCTTTCAGCTAAATAGCAATAGCTGGCATTAATCCTATTATTTTATCATGATTATTACTTTCTATCAATGCGACGCAGATGCCATTTCAGCGTGCGCTAAGTGAATTGAAGTTCTCAGCTGGGGCACGCCGTGCTCTCAGATGTCAAAGCACGGATAGCCACAGCACGGATCGCTGCTCCTTCTCCTCCCGAGCCCCCGCACCTGAATCTGAGCCCGCGATGAAAAGTCAGAAAAGCAGAAAAGTCAGCTCAGCATGGCGAAAAATAATCCTGTTCCAGCCCATGGAAGCATCAGGTGAAACTCGTGGCTGTCTCTCGTGGGGAAGCAGCCCAGAGCTGGGCAATGCAGGAAGGACATTTGGTGGCTTTTGTGAAAGAAGTGTGATAAAATTGCTGATTCTGATGGTTTGTCTTAAAAGAAGTAATAAATAAATATCAGACCAATTCCAAGATTGATTGAAAGGAAGATAAAGGTAAGGGCTAAAACATTTTGAATACAGCCCATGCAGCATACCCATCTAGTCCCTAAGTGCATGTTTTAGGGAGGCAAAGGAATAACGCCACTGACCCAAGGGGGTTGTTCACCCCGTCACATTGTAGGGATCCCGATGTGAGGTGAGACATCAAAACCCTGCTGGCCCGGCCGCCCACCATGACCTCAGCAATCCCACAAGCTCCCCAGGGCAATGCACCCAGCCCTACAGCCACCTCATGGCCACAAAGGCAGATCCAGCTGGGGCATCAGTCCCAAGGACAGCAAAGGGTCAGTCCCAGGCCCTCCTGTCCCAGGAGCTTTTTATGAGCCAGTTAGAGGAATATCCATCTCATTCAGACATCACTGATCTCAGCTGGAGGC
The DNA here is from genome assembly GCA_011076525.1 of Nettapus auritus. Lineage (NCBI taxonomy): Eukaryota > Metazoa > Chordata > Aves > Anseriformes > Anatidae > Nettapus > Nettapus auritus. The sequence continues at coordinate 4,171,709 of CM021769.1, read as the reverse complement.
CAGGCATGGGTGAGGTGGCCTCTTGAGGTCTCTGCCAGCCTTAATTTTGTTATCTGTGCTGGGGAAGAGTTGGATGTGCAGGAGGTGGCTGTGCAGAGCTGGTCCTGCTGAGCCCTGCATCGGTGCTGCACTGACCATGGGGAGATGTGGGCAAAGGTCTTCAAAATATGTGGCACTGACAAGGTCCTGGGCATGGATATGGACATGGGGGTGAGCACGGACACGGACGTGGACTTGGGCATGGACATGGGCAGTGCAGTTAGGTCTGAACAACCCTAACGGTCCCTCTGGGACCCAGCAGCTGGTGGGCTCCCGGTGCCGTGGGAGCTCCTGCTGGGACTGGAAATGCCCAGGACAAGGGGGGCATCCCCCAGAAGGCCCAGCCTTAGGGGACCCCCCCCTGGATTTAGGATACAGTGCTGGATGGTGCCGACTTCTTCTGCAGCTCCTCATTTGTCCTTTACAAGGTTCCGTGATTTAAGAACGTGTGTTAAATCTTCTGCAACAATCAATTCAAATATACAAGTTTGGCTATTCAAATTACTTTTCCAAAAGTACTTTAAAATGCATTAAGTTATTAATTGCCTGCTGGCACTTTAATCAAATGGGAAAATTGACATAGCCAGAGGCATGTATTTTTGTGGAAAGGAAATTTATTTAAGAAGAAACAGCAGCTCTTACTGCTTAATTTAAACTGAGAAAACTGTGGAAAATCAACTGCTATGGAAAATTAATAAAACATTTCCAGCTGCAAACAGTGACTAATTGTACAAGATGAAGACTGCCTGGAATTAATAACTTGCAATCTTCTGTGTGAAGAACCCCCTACCAGTTCAATTTACTGGGAGATTAAATTACTTCTAAGTTTGCCATATTAAAACAGAACATGAATAAAATGTTAGTGAAAGCACATCTATTATTTACTGTCTGTGATATGGATATAATTATTTCCAAACAACCACAATGTGACGTGACTGGCAATACTGAAGTTATTTGCTGGTGAATGGAGTTCTACCACCTCAGCTCCCCTAAAAGCAGCCCAAATGGGTTTCTGCAGATGGCATGTTGCTGCCATAAGGAATTATCCCCCCAGCCCCTGCCCCGCAATGCCCAGCATCCCCTTCTTGCTGCTCCTTTAGCACTGACACCACTGCACTTTCCCCACCACCCCACACTGCATGAGCCCCACACCTTCCTCTCTTCGCCTGGTTTTTATATTTTTCCCCCCATCTTAAAGCAGGAGCAAGCTGAGCGCACAGAAAACCTGGTGGAAGTCAGAGGTGGAGGAAAACCAGGCAAATGCTATCCACCCTACCAAAGCTCACCTGCAGAGCTGCCAAACTCACACTTTCTTTTCACACGCGTGCCAAGTTCATGGGGAGCCCCTTTCAAAGGAGTAGAAAATGGGAAGGTGGAAAAGAAACAAAGCCAAGCGAGAGGCTTGGGCTAAAACCCAAACAAAACCCAGCATGGTTTAGGAGCAACCCAAGAGGGAGCAGAAGGTGGGAGAGCTGCGGAGGAGTTGCTGTTGGGATGCAGTGTGGTGGCCCCACGGTGGAGCTGGGTGCTGAGATAAAGCAAAAAAAGAGGTTGTGCAAGGCATGGGTTAGGTGCAGGAGGTTTTACAGAAGGTTTCGATGCACCAGGTGGGTTGGGAATGGAGAGGGACACCTGGGATGTGTTTGGGGCTGATAAGGCTGACAACACTCACCTCCCACAAGGTGCAAAACACTTCCAGGGCACTGGTGTAACATTAAGACCCTTAAAAAAATACAATGTACTACAGAAATGGGGCATGGGAATACAGTGAGGGTCTGTGGGGTATCAGTCAGTGCCATTCAGTTCAGAGACAGGGAGGAGAAGGACAGCATGACGCCACCCCCACTTTAGAGAGGGGAAACTGAGGCACAGACCAGCCTGTGGCACTGTGTTGGGGGTCTCATGGTCACAGCCCCAGTGGGGACACCCCCTCCATGTCCACCTCTGTCCACATGGGCAGGGAGGGACACCCAAGCTGGCACCCACCACAAGGCATCCTGGCTACCTGGGGCTGTCAGCACGTGTCCGAGAGCCCTCAGGAAGCCCTAAAATGGGGTTAGAGGGATGGAGATGGATTCACCGTGGTGGGAACCACCCAACAACTCATTCAATTAGTGGTTTACCATTGCATGGGACTGCCTCTAAGGCTTTGCTTTGACGTGAGGCTGTCCCGGGAAGGTCTCATCAGGAGATGCCAAGCCCCAGCAGAAGGTGCTGCAGAGACAGCTGCACTTGCTCCTGGCTCCCCAGCATGGCACGCGGTGTTCAAAGCCTCTCACAACACACCTCCAAGGCCCACGAATGATAATGAGAGTAATTATCAGTGCTGGGCACTGAAAGATAAGAAGTCCTTCTTCTCCATCCACGAGCAAATGAGTTGTAGTGCAGGTCTGTGGGTTAATATAGAGAACGTGCATGGACGGAGATGAAGTTTCCAAAAGATGTTTTCACGTTTCCATAATTGAGTGTGTCACATTTAATTGCAATAGGCTTTGCACTGCACAAACCTGGGGACCTCTCCTCTTGATAGCAAATTAGACCTGATTGCCTAATTGCAATTACCTGGGTAATTAAATAGAAATAGAGTATAGCCTTGTGCTGCACAACAGTGAGGAGCCACTTTCTAACAGAATTGGCCTGGCTTCAGTGTGGAAAACTTGTACAGACAGACAACTTAACCTGCTTGTAATGACACAAGAGGAGCCCCAGGGCTTTCTACTTCAAGAAAATAGTTAAAAATGGCACAAGTCTGGCTGCAAAGAGCCACATTCATGCTGCAGTCCGCATCCCATCAACCTGAGGTATTGGAGAGCAAGGGGGCCACCATGCCCCAGTGTGCAGCTCCTGTGAGGGAACTCTGGGAGATCTTCCAGGATCCAGCCAGGATCCTGCTCCAGGCCAGCAGGAGATGCTTCACACCTCAAGGCATCAGCCCTGAAGGTGCAGCTTCATCTCTATGGGAGCATGGTGCTGGGAAAGGTTTGGGTGGGATGGGAGGGCCTGGGGAAGAAGGATGGAGCCATGTCAGAGGGGTCAGGGCTCACTGCCACCATGCCTTGATGCCACCATGCCCTGCTGCCACCACACCTTGATGCCACTGGGCTTTTCTGGGCCTGGAAGGAGAGCTGGCTTTGCCCTGGAGCAGGTTCAAGAAGCAAGAAGAAAGCGATAATCCCCCCTCGGCAGGGTGCGGTGCTCATAAATCCAAGTGGATATAATGCTCACCTGGAGGCCTGGCAAGACTTGTTTGCCTGGAAGCCCCCTTCTCCCCCCGATGGTGACATGCCGGCCTGGAACCACGTCCCCATGGGATGGAGATGACCTGAACCATGCTGCAACCAGCCACGGCGAGGAGCAGGAGGAAGGTGTCTCTGCACAGAAGGTGGCTGGTATTTAAAACAGGATCAGCCCCTACACCATCATTCACCCTTGCCCAGGACAACCTCGCCTTCCTTTGCTCTGAAGGGCCAATTCCAGCCCCATTCCCCTGTCTCAGCCCTCAGCCCTCCATCCAGACCCATTCCCCCCACCCTCACCCACCACGTTTCCCCCATCACCGCCCCGACGCTCCCTTTCTCCCCGCTTCATTGCGCTGTTTTCTTTTCCCTTTCTCTCTTTTTTTTTTTATTCCCTTTCTTCTTTTACCCTTAAAGAGTGAACAAAACAAAACAAGAGAAAGCGGTGCCAATCCGATCCTCTTAGCCCAACGTGCCTACCCCAGGGAGGGCTCCGGCGGCGCGCGGCGAAACCCTGGCGCATTCGTCCTGCTCCTTCCCAGCAACTCCAGCAAATTGTAAGCCACCGCGGAGGGGTGTGCCCCCAGGCACCCTGCAAATCCACTGCCTTTGTCATAACGAGAACAAATCCCACCTTTGAAGTTTTTCCTCCTTGTTACAAGGGGAATGTCTTTTGTTTAATCCATTTTAGCCTTTAATGCCTGACCTGGATCAATCCTGTTGGGTAGATTACACACTGCTCACGCCGACTTTAAACTACCCTACAGGGATTTTTATTTCTCCCCCCCCCCTACTTTCCCCCCTCTCAACACCCCACATCGGTGTGAGAATCTCAGCAATAATCAGCATTACACTTCAGGCCGTCGCTCGCTTTGAAGGGGGAGACTGTCCTTTAACAGAGGGGTGGGGGGGGGATGACGACACGACCCTAAATATCAAGCAGATTTAATCAGCTCGGAGGCCTTTCAATCCCATATTCATAAGGGATATTTATTAGTTGTGAAAATCAGCACAGAACTTGGTTGGGCTCTGGGTGTCGCCGTGTCCTCCTCGGCCGTTTTGTGCTGTTTGGGACCTCGCAGCCTTCCCGTTGTGTATCTGGGGTAAAGCATGGGAAACACCAACCCAGGACAGCTGCAGACAGCTTGCCAGGGTGTGCAGCCCCCACACTGTGTCCGAACCACGCTGGCCTCCTCCATCCCATTGCTCTTGCAAAGGCAAGAGGCTGAAAACTGCTCCCAGGAGGACCCAGGTGCCCTCCCTGATGAGCCAGACATGCACAGAGGACAGATCCGTACGTGGGGCCCTAACTGGGGCTCACAGCAGATATCCATCTGTAGGTGGCATATCTACAGCACCTCTCCTCTTCTACAGCATGTGCTGTAGGTCTCACTGGCAGTTTAACGTAGGTTTTCTTGATTTTTCATGCAGTCTGAGGCTAATCTCCAGCCTTGTTTTTGAAGGGATACAAAGCAACAGGGCCCAAGCTCGTGCAGGGCTGCGGGGGCCCTCCAGAGATGATGGCAAGCAGCATTTCCCTGCCCTCCCCATCCCTGGCACCAGGATGGAGGGAATATTACTCCCACCAACATTGCTGTACTCCTGCTGGCCATGAAGCCAGTGCCGGGGCCTCTGTTCCTCCTAGCCGGCCTCTCTCCAAGTTGCTCACAACATTTTTATGTCCCAGACTGAACACGGTGCTTCCCCTTGAGCCTGGCAGGGGTACTTGGGGCAGGACAACTCCTGCCACGGTCCACATGGTAATAAACCCCCAAAACAAAGTGTATATTTTGTGCCATATCAGCCTCAGGCTGTGATTTACTCTGTTTTCAACAACAGGCATCTCCTTCAGGTTACCACTTTGTGCATCCTGTTCCCCCCCCAACCATACCTGTTGAGGAACCACATCCTGCTCGCTTCTGACCGTGGTTCATCAAGGTCATTTTGGATTCCTGTACAAAAGCTCTGGTCTCTCCCTGCCCCATAGCATGTACCTGCTCGGTGTCTCATCGCATCACATACACAGGAAGGCAAATGGCAGAGGTGAAACTACCAGAACATCCCAGGGACATCTGGTATGGCAGATCTCAAAAAGCCCCCGACATCTCTGTCACTAACAGATCTTTCCCTAGGAGCTGGGAAGACTGGGGACATGAGGACAGCGAGGATGGGACTCCCATCAGAGACAAATGGATGATATGACAAGGTTCCCCAAAGCCAGGTGACTCGGGGACATCTCCCACCCTCACCCTTGAGCAGCTCATGGCCGGCAACCAGCTGAGGTCACCCCAGCAGGAGGTGGGAGCCATCTGCCCACACCACCATCGATGGTCCAGTCTGGGGGTTTGTCAGCAGGAGCCACAAAACACCCACAGAGTGGGGCCATTTTACAGCCCCCTTGGGAAGGGCCAGCTTTGGGCCATGCCAGCCCAAAGGGACAAGTGTGGGTAAGGGAACATCCTCTTCGGCTATTTATGAGATTGATATGCCTGGAAATTAGTAACCCTCCATTAGCTCTCCAAATAGCTCTGAATCATTAGGGTCAGTACGTCTGCACTCCTCAAAATGAGCTTTTACCTGAATTAGCATCTCAAAGAGGCAGGGCTCCCTTCCCCTGCACATCAGGATGATTTTCCTGGCCAATCCAGGCCCCGCATCCCAAATACATTCAGGGGAACCTGCTGGCTTGTTTAAAATGTTCTTTTTCCTTCCCATTCTTTACTAAATGCCTATTATATTAATGTTTAAAATCCATTTAAGTTCATCATGGGTGGCTTTGTGAAAGGACGCCGGGCTCCATCACCGTAATTAGATGATTTATTGCCCTCTCGTGGTGACACACGCTAACTAGAGAAGCTGTGACTTAAATTGGATGAGCCTTCCAAGAGTGCTTGAGTGAGAAATAAAAGGAGAATTATTAATACCATTAGGAAGCAGCGGCGTATCTGTGCTAGGGATACACCGTGCTAGGAGAGGGATTAGCCAAAACTCACTGGTTTGCAGCTGAGCGCTGCCGTAGTGCCCAGTGTGGAGCTGACATCTCCCATCAGCTGGCACAGTGAGCGGGGCAAGGCTGGCACGGGGATGGGGATGCCATAAAAATTGAAATATTGGATGAGAGCACAGGGTTTAGGGTGAGAAACCACCGGGAAAGCTTCTCCCTGAGACCTGCTGCTGCATGTGCCCCTGAGCATGGCCATCTCTGCCCTCCCTCCCTCTCTGCTGCTGGCCACAGGAGGCAGTGGTTTCATTTTCTTTTATTCCAAAAGTTTGTTTCCTCTTTTCTCACTGCTAATAAAAGTACGTTACAGGTTTACAGACCTTCTCCCCTCCCATTGTGCCAGCCTTCCACCCTGTCCCAGGGAAAGCTGCAAACCACTCCAAGTTAACCCATGGTATGATAATTTCCCGCCAGTGTAAGAGGATCCATAGCAGCATTTTTTTGCTGATTTAATTAAAAACAAAACAACAACAACAACAAAATTTGCAGGCCTGAACTGCAATAATTTGTTGTAAAACCCAAGGATAGACCTAGCTTGGAGCTGTTATTCAAATGCCTGGGTTAATACAGTGTAAAACCATGAGCACATCCTCTTACGACGGGGCTTAAATCTTTAAGAGTGGCTTACATCAATCTAGTTTAAGTCAATTCCTCACCCAGTTAAGCTAAATTGAAAGAAGCACTCAGACCCCAAATGCCGGCACAGAGCCGCTGCCACCTAATCCCCTTGCACGTAGAAATGGCAAAAGAAATACCAGAGGCAGTGGCTGGATGCCCTGTGACCACCAGAGGTGTGTGTGCAGATGAGGTCTTCCCAGTGGTAAAGGAAAAATAAAGGAAAAAAAAAAAAAAAAAAAAAAAAATTTTTTTGCCTACCTGACACAATTCCTGGAGGCTGCACACTGCTCCTGTGTCCGACTGCTTGAGCTTCGCCATCGAGCTGGGGCCATGCTGGCTGGTGGCAGGGCCAGGAGCACCCCTGGGGACCTGCATGGAGTTAAACACACTTGCAGTAAATGGATAAAATAAAGCTTTGATTTTTGGTGCAGCCGTTAAGAAGCTTCTCATCTGGGTCCTGTGAGCCTCCTCTTCCCAGCCCTGGAGCTCACTCTTTGAGCAGGACAAAAGCCATTTTTCATCCTTTACCCACTGACATTCATTGGATGTGATAACTGAGCCTCCCAAAGCTCACAAAAAAAGGCAGCCCCACGCAGAAGTGACCCAGAGCAAAGAGCCCGCTGCTGAGCACCCCAACAAAAAGCCACTGCAGGCAGCAGCACCGCAAGGACACGGAGACAACGACCCCAGAGGATGTGACCCGATGGAAAAATTCCCATTTTCCGCACACCTCCCCACCAGGCTGCAGTCCCAGCTATGGGAGAAATCAATTCCTTGCCTTTAGTGGCAGAAAAAAGGCCGAGGGGAGCAGTGCCTGCAGGAGGAGGGCAATTTTACTACAGATTTTGGGTGTGCTCAGCCAAAAACATCTCACCTAAGGGCACCGCAGCCACCCTGCAGCCCTGCTTGGATGCTCTAAGGAAGTTATCCCTAAGGGTGTCAGGGGGCTGGCACCTGGGCCAGGAGCCCTATTTACCTGCAGGAACAAATTCCCTGGGAGGAAATGGGTTATTTTATTCTCTTTCAGCACCCTTTCCCCCAGCTCTGGGCATTAGGTGGCAGCAGCGCGCAGGCAGCGAGGGGCCCCCACTGCAGCAGTCCTCTCCTGACCCTTTTTAGGGGATTTCTGCACTCCAGAGGGTTTTGCTCCTGTCATCCCTACAGGGCAGTGACCGTTTGGGGTAGGCAGCGACCCCCAAATATTGGGGTGTTTGGGAAGGCGGCTTTGGGCAGTGCGTATTGTGGCTGGTGTTCGGTTTGGGGTGGTGAGGGGCAAGGGGTGGGTGCTGCGATACCTGGCCATAAATCTGATTTTTGGAGGGCAATTTGCAGGAGGAAAAGCAACGCCCTGCCACCAGACGTGCTCCAGCTCTGTCCCAAAGTACTACGACAGTGAGGTGGGCAGTTCCCTAAAACCCACTGCCCAGGGAGTTAAGTCTCAGGATCGACGACGAAAATTGCAGTTTAAAAAAAAAAAAAAAAAAAAAAGAAATGAGGAGAGAAAAAGAATTCTTTGCTAATGCTGCAGCTGCAGAGGAATTTATGGGAGGGCGAGGGAAGTTGTAAGGCACAGTATTTATTTTTCTGCCCGACACATCCACTTGCTCAGTCTCACATTGCCTTATCTACCAACCCCGATAACAGCCCTGGAGGAAAAAAAAAATAACAGCAAAGAAATTAGCAATCACGAGATATTGCATCAGGCCGGTGTGACAAACGCGGGGACAGAGCACACCCTGTCCTTCGCCCCCCTGAGATAGGGCTGCCTGGAAACCAAAGGGCTGTTTGACCCAACACCGTGGGAGCAGGACGCGCCTTTGGGGTTCTTCTCCTGGTGCCACTTCTGCAAAGGGTGGAGGCACCGGTCCTGCTTCCAGCCCTGGTCACCCCGGAGTGCTTGAGACAAGTGGCTCTCGAAGGAGCCTTTGCTGCAGCAAAACGAGGTGTTTTTGGTGCTGCACACTCAGACAGTTTTGCTCCAGAGCCCAGGGGATGACATGACTGCACCCGGATCCCTCCTGCGAGCACCCTGCAGAGGGGAAAACCAGCAGGCTGCCGACAAGCGAGGCTGGGTTAAACAGCTCGAGGATACCCAAATTTAATTTTTATTAAAAAAAAAAAAAAAAAAAAAAAAAAAAAAGATTGTCTGTAACCTTCGGCTGTAACCTTTCTCCATCTCGCTGATGAAATTCAGCAGTCTGCCTGCCAAGAACAAGTCGCAGGACTTGCCAAGCGCTATTGAGCAGCGTGCCCCCATGGCTCAGGGGGATTTCGTGACTTAGCACGTGTGCGCCGCAGTGATTTACACCGGAACGGGGGGGGGGAGGCAGGAGGTCACATTCACAAATGTGAAAATCCTTAATTATTCCCCCAAGGGCTGTGTCCGAGCTACCGGAGAGCCAAAAAGGAGATTGAAAAGGTTCATTAAGGAAGTTGGCGGACAGATGCGCCCGCATCGCCCAGCCGCAATATGGTCCGTGACCTTAAACCAGCGAGCGGGGAACCGGAGCACGACGTGATGAGAGGAGAGAGTGGGAGAGCTTTGAAGCAGCACTTGTAACCCAGAATCGTGAGCCAGCTGCCTCGAAGTGCTGGTTTTGCTCTGTGCAACGAGCAGCAATGCCAAGAGAGGGCAGCCCAAGCCGCCAAATCCATGCCCGGCTCTCCCCAAATCTGCGCGCCGAGCCATTAGGATGCTGAGAGCAAGCAGGAAAAAATATATATTAATTAATTAAATAATAAATGAAAAAGGCATTTCCAACCTAAATTCCCTGTACAAAAAAATGCTGGGAAAGAAAATAGAGGAAGAAGGCAGAAGAAGATAGAAGAAGAAGAAGCCAAGACAGCTCCCATTCGGAGGGAGCGAGAGGCTGAAGCCCCAAGCCTGTGACCAGCTTGTGACAGATAATTGTAAGAGATGCAAAGCTGAGCTGAATCCCTCTCATAAGGGACCATGGGGGAGACATGAGCTGAAGCGAGGTGCCCCAGGGCTTTGTTTTCAAAATGTTTTAGGAAAAAAGATGGGAAAGTTTCCTACGCAGGGCGTAACTTGGCCCCACGGAGCGTGTCCCGGGGGTCTCGCCCCTTTAGGGGGGGCACTGATTTCCCACGCAGATGTCTGGGCTTTTGGTCTCCCCCGAGCCCATTAAAGGCCTCTTCCCTGCAGAATGAGGCAGCTTTGCACATTTACAGTGTCCTTAATAAATAGTGACAACAAAACCCGTGGAGATAGGGTAATGGATTGTGTCAACGTGCAAACATCTCTTCGGGGCATTTCCAAGCAAGTCGCTTGATCTCAGCAGCCCTAATTGTGGCTGGGAAGCAGGTGGGGTGCATTACACTAAACAGTCGATTCAGGCAGTTTAAAACCAGCATTATTCACAGCCCCGACCAGAACCCTGAGCTCCTTTCTTCCATTTCTATGCGGATCTGTGCAGCCTTACAAAGCGGGCGCTCGTGGCTCCGGCAGATAATAGCTGTGCTGAAATCCGGAGGGGCTGGGGAAGTTTTGTCCATGCTCGTGGTGCTGGGCTTGTCTCTTCCCAGCGAGAACAAAACCACCAGGGTCTGGCTCAGCTGGTGGAAATCCGAGGTGCTGAGGTGAGGATCGGCCCCCGAAGTGGCTGGGCTTGGCGCGGACAAAGTGAATTAATCAGAAGGGAAAAGAATTACCCAGCAAATTCCCTCGACATGTTGTACCAATTTAAAGCAGTGTTAATGTTGATTTATTGATTCAGAAAGGTACTTACATTTATAAAAGCAGCGAGGGCTTGTCTATAGTGCCAATAACGCAAGGCAGACCTGCTGGCCGTCACGCGGGCGGCTCCGATCCTGCATCAGCACAGCACACTCATCAGGTGAGGTGGAGGAAGCACAGGGAAAAATCTGGAAACTTATATCCCCTGCAAGAAAAAATAAAGAATTAAAAATAAATACATAAAGGGAGGCTAAAGGCCAGGATAACACATAGGAATCAAGTATCCTGCGATGAACCAGGGAGTTAACGAGGCTGGAAATCAAAGGAGCAATGGGATGGAGCAGCGAGGTCTCCACCAGCACATCTGGGACCCAGGAGGGGTGCACGGGCACCCCCAGCCCCACAGGCCAGCACTAGGCATTATAGATGGGAACGAGGGGCTATTTGTAGGGTCTCGTGTGAGCAGCGATGCTGAATAAAAGCTCACAGAGGCTGTGGGTGTATTTCTGCATTTTTTTTAATTTATTTTTTTTGTGTGTGTGTGTGCAGAATTTGGCTTCTTTGCCTGGTTTTTGAAAAGCTACAAGGCGTTAGGGCAGAGTCGCACAGCGAGAAGACACCTTGTGGTAGGAAGGGATTTGGGGGCATAGGGTTGCTCTGAGCAGCTCAGCAAAGCCTGATGGCAAGCAGGGAAATGTTTCGGGAGCCAAAAGGCTGGTAGATGCTGGGTGCCGAGAGCCTGGCCTGGCCAGGGGACCCTGGGGACAGCACAGGGCTGGAACAGCCACAGCTTCTCTGCCAGGGCACTTCTGTCCTTCTGCTTGGTGGCTTGCCCGCAAGGGATCCACAAACAAAGCAATGTCAGGAAGAAAACCCTCTTCTGCAGCAAAGGCAAGCCAGCGACCTGTCCCAGGCTCACACTCAGGAGGCACATGGGAATAAAGACACTTCTCAGAAGAGGAGGAACAGCCCAAGGCACTGCCCACAGGTCCAGCACGGCCCAGGTCGAACAGGCAGCACAGCAGGTGCTTGCTTGTGCAAGAAAACCCACGTAAGCTCCCCACGGTTGGACCCAACTCCTTACCGGCTTCTTCTCAAAGCCAGAGGGAAATCAGGCTTCTTGCACGAGCCCTGCCCCCGGGGTTTTCCCAGGCTGGACCAAAGCAGATGGGTAACACAACCTGGATATCACCATCCTGGGCAGCTCCTGGACAGGTGCTGGAGCAAAGACCTTGGGGCTTCCCCATGCTCGAGCAGCACACAGGGCAGAGAGGAAGAGCAGGGCAAGATTATTTATCCCTGGAGCTGATTTAGACCACAAGTGGCCCCTCTGGGCAGCTGGAGCAGGGTCAGACCCCCTCATCCCCACACCATCTCCTTCTACAGCCCCGGCCATCTCCTTCCCTACCCGCGATGGAAAAGAGCGAGGCGACTCCGGCAGCAGACAAATGGTGCACAAATCGCACGAGCCGCAGAGGTTGTTGCAGTTACTGAATGATTAAAGCAGCTGAGCTCTGGAGCGATCGGGATGAATGCGGTTTAAAAATGGGGGAAGGTGGGGAGGGGACTCCTCCAGCATCTCTCCGGGGGCTGTGCCATGGGAGCCCTCCGAAAGAGCTCCAGATAAGTAAGACATCATTAATAAATCAATGACAGGAGAATGAAAATGGAAGTAGATGAATCAGCGAGCTGATCGGGTCACAGATGAAAAATAGCGCATCTGCTGCTGCTTTCAGTGCATTAACAAATAAGGCCACTGGATCAGACACACTAATGCTTGGAATAATGAAGCTTCAAGACCGATTAGAGCATAAATCACTTTTTTAAAACGTCGCCGGACCCTCCCCATCCATCGGGAGACATATTTGCTTTATGCTGCGTGCTTCTGGCAGCTACGTGGCAATGCTGCTGCCCCGCTCTGCTCGGTAAAACCCAAACCCAGGGCTCAGCCCAGTGCCGTGGTCCCTTTGGGGTGCGTCTGATCCAGGCGATCACCCTGGGGCAGGGACTGACTGCTGCTGCTTTATTGATTTCTTGATGCCTGGATGGGACCCGAGCACCTTCCTCTGTTACTGTTGGGTGCACAGGGATTTGGGGTTTGGCTCAGCTCACGGGCTGCAGAGCGATTCCCCTATTCCAGCTGGGAACAGGTCAGACTGGGGGAACTCAGCATCACCAGGTCCCAACAATATGTGGCTCGGGAAGAAGGGATCCACCTGGATTTGGGAAGAAGATGAATTGGCTTAGCCACGGTCACACAAACCAGCAGCAAGCTGGGAACAGCCCCAGATTTGCCTTTGGGGTCCCAGGGCTCAGGGATGGGGCCAGGAGGGTGATGGCATTGCAAGGGACCCCGCCACAGGCTGTCACATCCCAGCCCCATGTGGTGAGCTCTCACAGCATTCATCCTTCTCCCTGTTCATATTTTCCCATCTCTTCACTATCAATCATGGGGGCAACACAGCACCCCAAAGCCTCCCTCTCCTTCATCCCCTCCGCACCAGCTGAACACCAGCCCCAGGCCCACACGCTGTGGGACATTTGGGGACACAAGGCAGGAGATGCCGGCACCATTTGGGTACCCACGGACCCAGGGGTCTCCCATCCCGGCTGCTCCCCAATTTCTCTCAGCACATCCCCACCTCCTCCACCCCTCCCTGGGCACAGCGATGAGATCAATAAGCTCATCAAGCCGCTCCCCTCCGGGCTTGCAAGAGAGACGGATCGTTATTGGAGTTTCTATTTTTAAATAGTGCACGGATATGATAGCAATAGGGTCATCCGTGTCCCCAGCTCTGCTGAATCGTGACCCGAGTCACAGATGGCCGGGTCTGCAAAGAGATGCAGCCTGGGCAAGGAAACCCGGCACCAGCAGCGATAGGAAGAGCCACTTCTGGGTAACCTTCAGGGGCACTGCTGCGGAAAAAGCCCAGTTATTTCCCCCCTAAGTCCCCGAATTCAGGCCGGGTGGGTCGTGTGCTGAGGTCAGGTTGACTCAGAGGTCAGGCAGCTTTAGTCCAAAAAGTGGAAATTGCATTTGGGATGAAATGTCTGCGCTGCTGCCTTTTCACCGTGGGGATGATGAATTTGCGGCAAGCACAGGAGCAGAGATTCCTCCTCCTGCCCCGTTGAAATGAGGGCAGGGCGCTGCTTGGGATTCAGGGGAGCCACGCATGGGATTGCTGCCTGGCAAGATTACCGCCCCGTGACGCTTTTACACGACACCGCTGTCCCATTACCGAAGTACAAATGCCTCTCCTGCCCGCGCCCACGCGGAATTGCTTCCCATTGTCCTGCCGCAGAGATGGCAAACGCGATTCTCCGGGCTTAGTGCCGGGAGCTGAATTACCAATTTGCAGCCCAGGCAGGGAGGGCCGGTGGGCTGCTGGGGGCCCAGAGCCCACAAGAGGGACGTGGCAGCGGTTTTAGCTCAAGTGGTGATGAATATCGGCGAGTTTCCCATCCGAAATTAAGAGGTCTGCTCCCGCTGCCAGGCGCCCTATTTATTCCGGCAACAGCCGCACGCATTTGTATTAATATTAAAAGGGGAAGGAGCAGCCAGCTACATTCATTCATTAGGAGAAGCGCCGCGAAGAAGCCTGCTTGGGCTGAGATTACCTGTTTGCAAGTGATCTTCGTCACTGAACCGAAAACTAATTATGTGGCTCGCTACCTTTCCCTCTCCCTTCAGCTCCCGGAGACCACCAGCGAGCCCAAAAGAGCTGCGGGAGCACGGCGGTGGCTGCGGTGCAAAAGGGAAAGGGAAAGGGAGAGGGAAAAGGAAAAGGAAAGGGAAAGGGAAAGGGAAAGAGAAAGCCTGCAGGCAGGATGATTCCCTGGGGGGCTGGGGGCAGTTTTGGGGTGCTGCCGGCCCCCAGCAGCCTTGGGTTGTGGCTCTTGAGGTTCTGCATGGCCGGGTCCCCATAGTGGGCTCGGGAAGGAGCTGGCACTTCTCCTCGCTGCTCCCAGCCCTGTGTCCTCTGCGAAAAGCACCTCCACGAAAGCACCTGTCAGAAGGGTTTTGGGTCCAGATAAATCCCTGCTCAATTCAGTGCCTGCTACACTCTGCGGGGAGAAGGACGCCCCTGTCCAGAAAAATGCACTCGGCGGTTTTCATCCTTTTGATTTATGGGGCTTCGGGCTGAAGAGATGTTCCTCTCCTCTCCAAACGAAGCTAGCGCTGACAGCTCCATCCATCACGCAGGCTGTCAGGGGCCCGGCGCTTTAAATAAGCTATTAAAGTGAGATCTAGCTGGTTAACAGTCATAACAGACCCGAAATCAGAGAGTTTGCTTACTTCAGCACCCGGCGAAATGAATTTCCTTTTAATGACCAGGGGATGAGGGTGCGATGGCTGCGGTCTGGGCGACAGGAGATATTCCTGAGCTTGCCCATGCTCATGCTGGGGTGGGAATACGTCTTCGTTCGTGATGGCAAAGCCTAATTAATGGGCTCAGACACCCGTGGAGCTTGGCCATGGGGACCTGTCCACGGTGGGGGCTTCGGAGAGCAGCAGAGCCCCCCACATCCAAACAGCAACCAGCACCAGCAGCCACCCAGCACCTTTTTCCTGCATTTTGATTTTCTCCGAGCTCCCTGCTGGAAAATCCCAGCACTTTGTCTTTTCTAGCAGCGTCCTTGTCATCGTTTCCCTCTCCATCCCCACCAGCCCGTTCCATCCGTCCCCACCCAGCCATCTGTCTTGTCCACCTCCTCCCCTTCAGTCCCAGTCCCTGCTGGCATCACTTCTCCTCCATGCCACAGCTGATTTATTCCAGGGCAGCCTTTTGATGCGTTGGGCAGGCTGGGACACCTGGAAATTGCTGGGATTTCATCGCCAGCCCTGGCAGGGGAGCGAGGGGGCCCCAACCACCAGTGTCTCCAGTAGGGGATGCTCGGGGGAGAGCTGCTTTGCTCAGCGTAGGGCAATCAGGTTTCTGTCATCGTGCAGGTGGCAGGAGGGGTATTGGGGGCATTTTGGACACCTTGGCTTGATACATGAATTGGCTTCCCCTCGAGGTTAATTTCATAATTACCCATTGCGTGCTGTGCTTGGTGGCCACTCTCACATCGAGAGAGGGAAGTCACGTCCTTGCCAGCACTCCATGGGACATGGGGTCCTTGTCCTCTTCAAAATTAGTTCGTGATCAGGGATTTTGCTGGCACTTGTTCTCAGCCAGGTAAAGCTGCTGGGCAAAGAGTCCAGCATGGACCTGCTGTCTCCCACCACATCTCAGAGCCTTCCATCCGATACCAAAGAAAGCTGCTTGCCTTTCTCCGCTGAGAGCAGAGAAAATTGAACCCAAGGGTAATCCAAGCGTGCTAGTATCTCTTATTATAACTAAAGAAATCTAATTACTGGCCAGCAGGAGCATCACACTTGCCTGGATCATGCCCTGCCCTTCCCCAGCTCCATGAGAACTTCAGCCAGCATGTTGCAGGGGTTCGTCGCCCTGCTCTTTGCTGCATAAAAAAATAAAATAAGATAAAAAAGGGAAAATACCCCAGGTCATGGCACGAAGCAGCCTGATCCTTTGGGGAAGGACGGGGGGCAAAAGGGGACAGGGTCTGTGCAGCATCAGGGGGAGAGCCCAGCAGCAAGGAAAGCTCCCCCAGACAGTGATGAACTGGCGGGCCGATGAAAAGATACAGCCGTATTTATTACCCGTGGTCGTCTCTGACAGCAGCGTGTTAATAGGAATACTAATAGTCAATATTTCTTCGGGAGAGGCTTCGTCCATTTCTAGCAGCCTGCCGGAGCCCTGCAGACGAGTTTCCTGTGGGCTGTTTCTCGCAGCTGCCGACACGAAGCGATGAAATCTGAGCTCCCCGAGCCGCAGCGCGGCGAGGTGGCACGACTTTATTGGGCTTTCAGAAAATCCAATTTTACTGTGTCCGATACCGCGAGTTGATTAAACCTGATTTGAATCGACAAACGTCTGGGCGGGTGGGCGGTAGCCAACTGTGAAAGAAGGGAGAGAGTTTAATAAACAGGCTGGGGAGATAAAAATCTACTTTGATTCCAATAAAACTCCCACGTCAGAAAGCTGATGGCTGTGTGAAGGGCAGGAGAGAGGAAGAAAAGAAGTCTCCAAGCCAGGGAAGACTTGAAGATATCAAGAGCACAAGAGATGAAAGCCAAAAGGCAGACATGGGGGCAGAAACCTTCTTAGTTTAAAGGTTTAAGCTCCTGGACTACATCCGCACTCCCTGTGGGGTACCCAAACACCGACCTGCGGCTCCGTTGCTTTTAAGGGCTAACCCACTGCACGACCCAAAGTTTAAGGACTTGGCATTACAAGGGGGCACTGACGATGTTTTGTTTTTGCTGGCACCCGAAGCCAAAGCTGAGAAGAGGACGGGCAGCCTTCATTGCCCGCTGGTTGGGAGCGGTCCCGGACACGTCATCCCGGCTGTTTCACTGCCCTCGTGGCCGTCATAACCTGGACATGAGGCACAG
The DNA here is from genome assembly GCA_011076525.1 of Nettapus auritus. Lineage (NCBI taxonomy): Eukaryota > Metazoa > Chordata > Aves > Anseriformes > Anatidae > Nettapus > Nettapus auritus. The sequence continues at coordinate 4,154,658 of CM021769.1, read as the reverse complement.
TCAGCCCGCCCCTCCTCTCCCATCCTCCCCACCCATTTCCTTCGGAGTAATCTCTTCCCTGCAGCGCTTCCAGCTCGCTCCCCCGTTCCCACAAAACCCAGAGAGTTTCCAACGCCGTCGGCTCAGCAGGACAACACGAGGTCGGTGCCAGCACCTAGAAAACACAGCCCGAGAGGGGTCAAAAAGTGCACAAATACACCCAAAAGTCTATACCCTCCTCATCCCATTGGCACTACAGGTCTCCAAGATTTAGAAATATGGACAACACGGATGCACTGCATGAAAATCCCATTTGTATGCTTTCCTAAAGCTTCCCCAAGTGCCATGGGCAGCGGCAGGCAGCCCCGAGGATATTACTCCCCAAAAGGCAACCCAGACCCCAAACAGTCCCAATTACCCCAGCTGATGGGTTTTAAATATCCTCAAAGTAAAATCCTTTTGTGCCAGGTTGGCTCTGTCTCTGTCTCTGGGACAAACAGCTGGCAAAAGGCATTTTCAATGAAACCTTTCAAATTAAACAGTTTTTTTTTTTCTTGGTGGCTCAGATCCCCAAGGCAGAAATCTCCCAACTGACCCCACCCCGTTTTCGATAAGATTAGGGTTGAGCAAACTTAAACTTTCTCAGGGATAATGTTGCATGGTGGTATCATTTTGCTGCTTTAAGGGTTGGGTTTCAGAAAGCCCATTCCAAAATCCCTGGGAGGGAAGGGGAAAATTAAAGGAATCCTGGTACATTTTGACCGCAACACTCTGGGGCTCTGATTTTTCACCTCATCTGAGGATGTGAAACCCCATCCAGGCACATTTTCCTGGGAAAGCGGCGCGTTTCCATGCACCGGAGAGCCAGCGCCCTCGGTCCAACCCCAAACCCTCGGAGAAAACAGAGCGTTGGCTGCCAGGGAGAATAAAGGAGGCAACGGCACACTTGGCAGGCCTTCTGGCCAGGAGGAGCTGTAAGTGTTTAGGGCACCGGGAGGTGTCCCCATGGGGTGGCAGCACTGTCACTGCCCCCATGAGCAGCACCCAAATCCTGCTGCACCCGATGCTTCCCCTGCAGGGAAGGTCACTCGGTTCACTTCTGTTTATTCCCTCACTCCATTTTCCAGTCCCCACATCCCTCAGCAGTTTTAAGCCAAATCAAAGCCCTTTTTTTTTTTTTTTCTTTTTTAATTACTCATAATTAAGTGATTCTTGGCAAGGAGGCCCATGGAAACAGCATTATCCCACAGACAGGCATTCAGCTAGGAATTTCCTCTCGGCCTCCTAGCCCAAAGTACATCTGGAAAAGTGGCGAGTCGCTCTATTTACTGTTGCAACTATTTGCAACACCCCGGGACCTTCGGCACGGCACCGCCTGGAGCTGCGCCGGCCATTTGTCGGGCTGAGTTTTTCCTCCTGCCAAAATCATCAGGAAAAAACCCTCTGCTTTTTTTGGGGGGGTCCCTTTTTTTCTGTGTGTTGGCTGGTGCCAGGCAGAGATGCCCGCACAGGGATGCGCTCTGCAGGAGCTGAACACCCGTGGAAAGCTCGGTGCTGTCGGCAGCTGTGCCGATGCCCTCCTGTGAGTTACGGCAGCATGGATGGATCCCCAGCAGAAGCAGCACAGCAGGAAATCCAGCGAGTAAAGCCTCTCAGAGCATTGCTTCTGCCAGGCTGAAGGGGTCTGCAGATGGGATGTCGGTGCGCTCGGGTGCTGCGGTGGTTTTCCTTTTGAGCAAAGGGGATGCTCTGGCTGAGCAATGCTTCTTCTGTGGTCTTGCACCAGCAGCTCTCAATATTCCTAAGTCGTGAGACTGGCTTCAAAGTCAGCAGATTGTTAGAAACTCACTCATTCTTTGCTATTATTTGTCTTAAATTTGATTTTTTTAATGTACTATATTTGGCTTTCTTTTGATGTGCTTTCAGGTTTGTGTCTCTCCCTGCAACCAGATGGGCTTTAAAAGGGAAAAACAGCGGCAATTCGGATACATTCACCCAGCTCCAGCTGTTAAACCTTACAACAAAGCAGCTGTGGAAAATTTGGGACGAGGCCACAGCACCACAGCTGGTGGGAAGCCCCAGGGACCTGCAGCCACGTCTGAGGTCCCATCTGTGTCTGAGCACGGCAGCAGGGACCGTGACGGGGCTGTGTCAGGCCCCTCAGTGTTCCAGTGGATTGGCATGGGGATTTGCTAGAAAAGCAAACAATTGTTTGGCTTCTGCAGCATCAGGAAAGAGCCAAAAACCATCAGGTAAAACCCCAGAAAAAATACATATTTAAGCAACGGGGCTGGCTGTGGAACAAGTCAGGGCTGCTGCCAGTCAGGGATGGGGATCAGACCCAAAGAGGGGGCTGACCTGAGCTGCCCCCATCTGTCCTGGGCAGAAAATCGCGTGCATCTCTGCAGGATTCAGCTCATGGGGAACAAAGAGATGCAAAAAACAACTGGCTCCACTAGGTGGTTTTGTAGGAAATAAGCATTAAACAAATGTGATCTCACTCTTAATGAGATAGTGCTCAGGTTACTAACTCCGCAGCACACTGCGTGTAACCCAGGGAGGGTCCTACACCTGTGCCCCAAGGAGGAGCATAGCAGCAAACAGCACACCCAGAGCGGGTAGAGAATTGGAAAGCAAGGAAGAGCACAGAAATGGCTTTAAGGCCAGAGAAAATAATGTGTAGAAAGGCTCATAAGGATCTCATCCTGCTTAAGCTTACAGGAAGGAGGTTGATAAGGTCTTGAATCTGTCAGTGCACCTGAATGGGAAGACAAGGAGAACCATGCAGCCACAAAGAGAGCACACAGCTTGATTCTGGGGAAAGCAGCAGCTCAGCAGAAATACACAGAGCGTTTGCTTTGGGGTGATGGTGCTTTGGCTTTTTTCCAGGCAGGGGCTCAGGACAGCTGACAAGGAAAGCAGGAGGCAGCTCAGTGTGCATCCATAGCCCTACAAGGTCAAGGGGAACAAAAACGAAGCAAAAAATTATTTTAGAAAAAATAATAATAATAATGAAAACAAACAAACAACAACAACAAAAACACTTAAGCCTCAATGTTTTCTGTGACTTTGAGTGATGCTGCCCCCATTACACAGCAGCACAGAGCTCCATCACATCCCTCTGGAAAGAGCAGCTGGGGACCCAGAGCTGGAATCTCTTGCTGGCTGCTGCACGGCACATTGCAGGAAACCCTGGTCCTACAGGGTGCCAGAGCCAACCTAGGGCTACGGCAACCATCAGCTGCTCTGCTTTCACATTGCTAAGAGATTTTTACTCCAAATCCAAAGTTTAAATATTTTTTTCCCCCCAGCAAAAACCATCAGTGCAAGGATGCCATCAGTGCAGTCCGTGCTGCCCTACCCCGGTGACAACAATGGGTCTTCCTCCTCTCAGGCCAAAAGCAGCCACACTACCACGTCCTGCCCCAATCCCCCCCTTTGTTTCCAAAAACTTCCTTTAAAAGAAAGCCAGACTGGGGGAGACGCTGTGACAGCAGCTTCACCAGCATCCACACCCAGGCATGGATTTACTCTTGCTGAGATTAAGGGCCGGAGACCTAGTTTGTAGCAGGCTCTGCGCTGATTAATTGCAGACCTTGAATCTGAAACACGCCAAGTCTTTCAACTCTGCAGACAATGTCTGGGTTCTGCTCCCAGCCCGCTTGTTGTGGTGAATCACTTGAAAAGACTTTGGGCTTTTGAGGAAATTTCTGGTGTTTGCTGGCACACATGGTAATTCCAGCAAGCAGAGCCAAGGGGGAATCATTTACTTCTAAATCCCTCTGGAAATGCTATCCTACAGATGCACTCAGTATTTTAATTCAGTTGGTTGTTCTAGATGGAGTTTAAAATGCCAGGAACTTCCACAGAATAGAAAATTCCCCAAACTTCTCTTCGGAAGCAGCAAAGGAAGAGCAATGTTTGATTGCAGAGCTTACTCAGAGCAAACTGAAGTTTTCTCAGTGGGGGACACTTTAATGAAATCAGAGGGGTTTTGTACTTAATCTAACAGGGGAGCTTTGCATTTGTGAGCACCACCAAAAATTTACCTTTCTTGGAAACTGGAAGAGGGAATGAGGAAATGAGGGGATGAGGAAAACAAGCTGCTCCTCTGCCTTAACTGCAACAGGCGTCCAGTGAGGCTATGGATACCACCTCTTAACTGCCAGGCTATGAAATATTTAAGTATTAATACGAACCTCCTCCTCTTCAGCCTGCAAACTCTGTCCAAACAAAACCAACCAACAAGGTTTGGATACTCTTATGCACTCACACAGACAGTGGGAACACAGCCAAGTTCATCCAGCTCCCTGTGTCTTCCCCGGGATCAGGTCCCCTGCTCTGGGCACGGCCAAGCCAGCCTCACCTCAAGCCGTCTCCCACCTTCACCATTTACTCTCTCGCAGCACAGGCGAGGCAGGACATCTGGCCCACACGTGTGCAAGGGAGGAAAGATTTCTGCCTTGCAGGTCAGGGACTGCCTGTAACACTTGCCGTTCCCTGCTCTGGAGGCTCCTGGCTGTCTGGACGCTCTCCATTACATGCACTCAGATCCCCAGGAGCATGGCTGGACAGCATCGGTGGGGCCAGGTGGGAAGGGAGAGAAGCCTGCCCACAGGGACTATGCCTCCCCCGAAAGCAGGCACATCAGGAATGGACTTAAATAAGTACACACAAAAGGATTGTATTTTTTTTCCCCTCTGCTTGCAGGGTAAAAATAATAAAGCTTTATTTTCTGTCAGAAAACACTTAAATCATTGTTTTAGACCTCCAAGCAGGGCAGTCCTGTGATTCCTATTCATGAGACAGGAGGATTAAAAAAGGAAAGGAGAATGAAAAACCCAAGGGCTGAGCAGGTGAAAGTCAGGCCTGAAGTCAGACCTGCCCTCCTCGAGGCTTTGCTGCCTTCCCTGGGATGGAATTATTAGCATTATCAGGCTTTAGGTGCCTATGCTGCCTCTCCTATGCCAGCTGTAGGGGCTGGCACGACTTTTGGCACGGACCTAAATGGTCCCTTCCCTGGCTCCTCTCTTCCTATTTAAGCAGAGAAATAAAGAGCAGAGGGGACACGCCACAGCCCTGAGGTCAGCCAGATGCTGCTCATTGCTCTCACCAGCCTGCTGAGCTGGATTTGTGGTCTTAAGTTGACAGGCAGTTTGGCCCAAATCCCAAATTGCCCTGGGGGCTGAGGCCAGCTCCTCTCATGACTAACCCAGCTGGCCATGCAGCTGCATGGCACTGCCTTTCAGTGGCCTGCAACGCCTGCTGCATCTTCTGGAAGGGCACAGAAGGACCTGGGGAAAACATGTTTAATGAGGTCCAAAAGACGCCTTGCTGCTGAAGCTCCTCTATCAGAGCAAGGGTGCAACACTGAGAGAATCAGAGAACCATCCAGGCTGGAAAAGACCTTCATGATCACCAAGCCCAGCCGTCAACACAACCTACCAAGTACCAACACTAAGACTTGTCCTTCAGTGCCATGTCCCCAAGTCTCTTAAACACCTTCAGGGACAGGGACTCCAACACCTCCCTGGGCAGCCCCTTAGGTGCTTGATCACCCTCTCCATGAAGAATTTTTTCCCAATGTCCAGTCTAAACCTCCTCTGGCACTACTCAATGCCATTTTCTCATATCCCATCGCTTGAGAAAAGAGACCAACAGCCCCCTTGCCCCAGCCTCCTTTGATGTAGCTGTAGAGAGCCAGGAGGCCTCCCTTTCTCCAAACAGCCCCACTTCCCTCAGCTTCTCCCCACCATCCTTATTCTCTAGTCCCTTCACCAGCTTCCTCTCTCTTTGCACAGTCTCAAGCAACTCCACATCCTCCCTGCAGAGAAGGGCCCAAACTGAGCACAGTGTTTGAGGTGCGAGGACCTGAGCTCTCTGTGGCTGGCCCTGAGCACCTTCAGAGCACTGGGCCTGAGGGTGCCTCCATCACCACTGCATTGCAGAGGATTTGACTGCCAGCAGACCTGAAGTCCCCCTTCTTTATCTGGTCCATTTCACACCAGACCAAGAAGAGGCTGGGTCGCTTCTCCAGAAAGAGCAGCAACAGCCCTCATGGAGCAAGGGAGGCAGTGTCCAGCTTCGGCCTTCCTCCCTTCTCTGCCTCCCTTCTACTTCCTCGTGAAGGATGCTGCTCATCAGAAGCGGCAAATTCCCACTTGGTTCAAAGGCCAGGCCCTGCCTTCGCAGAGTTTTAATACAGCATTTATGGCAAATATTCCACCAAATGTGTTCGTACCGCAGAGTTATATATAATTTTAAACACTGATGTAATTGGGGTTTTAGTGAACTTCTTCCTCCTGTTGTTTCCTCATCTTGAGCCTGTATTCAGACATGAGATTTCACTGAGTTAAATTTTTAAAAGGAAAAAAAGAATTAGGCTGAGACAACTCAGACATCTCTGTCAAACTTCTGTCTGCCTTACTTTCACATGAAAGAGATTTCTTAAGTTCCTCCTAAAAATATGCATCCATGCAACAGTATCTTGAAAGGGAGAGAAAAAGGCAGTAACCACAAATGCTCCAGAAACCTCACAAAAATCATTTCACAGCAGCAAAAGCCGCAGTCGCTGCAAAGTGAAGTTTTACAGGCAGGAATACACGCTCCTTGCTATGGGGAGTGATGAGACCGCAGCATCTTGAACTGCATAATGGGACGAAAGAGGAGAAAAAGCGGCAAGGGAGACAGTATCTTTAGGAAGAGGTTTGGTCCTACTGTCTTGCATAACACGAACTGATTAGACTTAAAGCCTCCACCTTTCATGCCCTCCCATTACAAGGAAGCCTGAGAGCCCGCTGGCAAACCATAACATTTAGAGAAAGTTGCAGAAAACCTTATTTCCTTGTTATTTTCATGCCAATGTTTTTTTCCCCACTTACCAAAAAAGCAATTTATTTTAGCTCATTTAAAGAAAAAAAATGAAGCTTATGTATTCACAGGGACTGCATACAAAAAGGGACAAATGCAGATATAAACAAAACAGTGAATTACCATTATGGAAATTAATTTCAAGAGTCATAAGGCATATTATTCCTGGAAATTGCTTTTATTTAGCAATTATGTTAACACCGCAAGAAGGCAGCTGGCACTGAAAACAAACAGTTCAATTTAAAACTCAGGGAAGTGAATTAACTGAAATTTCAGGGCACTCACACCTGAATACGCTCCACTACCTTGAATACTTAAGACTCCTCAGAGGTTTAGGATTTTGTTGAGGAATAGAAGAAAACGGATAAAGGAGTAGGAGAAACTGTTTGTTGTTTTGTTTTTAAGTTATTCATTTGTTTTCGCAAATCAAAGTCAAACCCTGACAACCAGCCAGCAGGTGAAGAAACTGAAGGAGTCGATGACAATACTGAGATAACATTTTAATTTTTTTTTTTACATTTTTTTTTTCCTGTAAAATGGCTTGTGCTTCCACAGGTACAACAGCAAAGAAATTCTTTCAGTCCATTTCACACGGTGTATAAAAGACCAAGGTTACAAATATACCCAGAAGTTTAACAGCTGCTAACACTGTTCAAAGGTAAACACAACTTCTCCATCATACAGGGCTTGCAGTGTGGATGACGCTTGTCCTGCGGTTGGGTCCCAGGAAGAAGGAGCCTTCCAGGGGCTCTTCATCACATATTTGATCCAAGAGGAAAACAACGCCCATCCCTTATCACCACGACAGAAACAGAGGGGACTTCAAGGTGTCTTGAAGACTGGCTTGTCCACCAGGAAAGCGTAAATATGCCCTGGTCAAAGGAAATCCCGACAGCCAACAAGTTTTTTTTTTTTTTTTTGCAGTTTGGTTGTCCAAGCAGCTTATTTTTGTTCTGCTGCCAATAAACAGAGGCTGATCAACACAAAGTAAAGCTGTATCTTTACTACTTGTCAAGGCTCGCTCTACTGTTCTTGCAATATCAAAGTGTTTGCTGCAGTCGGTGGGACTTGGTTTACACATTGAGACTTTTGTCCTAGAAACTTCCCCCCCCCCCACAAACCCCCAAGTCAGCCTTACCTTCTATGTTTTTCCTGGTAACTCACAAAGTGTAGAGAGTTGTGAAGAGTGCTTATAAAATGAGAATACTGAGAACAATCTGTGAGAGACATTTGTAACTTCACTTTTCCTTGAACAGAATCAAGCCTGAAGGTATCTCTTAATATTTTCTTCCTTGTTTTCTTTTCAAGCTCTATTTGTTTACCTGCAAGTACATGGATGAGCAGAGAATGAGAGGAACCAAGAACTCACGAGAGACCGAAAACTGAGCAAACGAGGAGGAGGAGGATCCTTGGCCAGAGCTCTCCGCAGAAGCTGGGCTGTCCACATCTGCTCAGCTCGAACGCCTGGCAGACTGCTGCTTCCTACCTCTTCACATCAACAGCTCTACACGTCGATTCCACGGGAGCTGTCACTTCACACCCCATGCAGCAAGTCAGCAACAATTTGGGGGAAAACAGCATTTGTCAACCACGACAGAACCACCCTTGACAAAGAACAGACAGGCACGGCCCGTCTCAAAAAGAGTATTTGCAGCTCACCTTTAATCAAGAGCAGGAGTCAAGCCGGGTTGGTTTTTCTAACCTATTGAAAATGCATTTAAACCACTATCAGTAGTAATGATGGCCAGATCACTACCAACAGTTCTCTAACCTCACAAAAGTGGGGAGACTACAGTGTCTGTGAACAGAAACACGACTGTCTTGGAGAAGCTTCCACTTCCAGAAGAACAGCTGGTCAGCAAAAAAAAGTGAGCAGCAAAGGTGATCAGCTTCGGCAACAGCACTAGAGTTAGCACAGTTCTAGCCAGCAGTTTATTTTGGGTGATGTACAGACTAAAACAGTAAATTCTATTCACAGACTGTTGCAGTTTCTCATCAGTTGAGGGGAGCCCCCACTCAGCACCTCTGCTCCTTGCTCCAGTTCTAGGCAGGACCCTTCAATTCCATGAATTGTCCTTAGAACCCCCACGAACATTTTCCTGGGAGGCCCACCTGTGGTTCCAACCTTTCCAATTCATCCTGGGACTTCCCAACAAAAGCGAGTGCTTTTTACAGCATGAGCCAGGTCTGAAAGCTCCTGGCGTTGCTTTGCTTCAAGGCGGTCTGTCCCTCATGGAACCAGGCTGACATCGACTCGCGTCTCTTTTAAGCCCCGTTCCCACCCTCAGGAAGAAAACCAATCCTTTAATTACTATGCCAGTACAGTACGACTACTGTACCCGACGCACAAAGTGACCACACTCGGAAAAGAAAAAATCTTGATTAAAATGCAGTATCATGCTAACTCCTTTGTGCTACTTGGAACACGATTCAAATAAGAACAACGCTTACCACTGAGCCGCTTATTGAGACTTCAGCACTCTACCAAGAAGCTGCCAGGAAAAAGGAAAGCATTACAGCTCCAGCATGCATGGATATGACAGACTTTTTTTTTTTTTTTTAAGATAGAAAAATACTTTTAGCTGTACGTTATGCAGTCAAAGCTCTTTTTGAAGCATTTAAATAGAACCGACAGTTAACAGGTGAAAAAATCCATACAGAACATATTGCCAGCATGTGAAATGGTATACTGGGAATATCATCACACTGAAATCATGAAATCAACGTTCAAAACAACATTTGAGCGTGGTTCTCAAATCGAGTCACTCCACCCAGAATTGGTCTTATTTATTTAGAAATTACTTTTTCCAGCTGAGTTACCAGATCAGTGAAGGTGTGTGGTTATTGAGACAAGGGAAGGAGGAAAGGGATAAGCAGCCAAATGGTCATTTAGTCAGAGCAGCATACATGGCACTAGTGTTTGAGAAAAATAATGCTACAGACTCTCCTGCCTTCCCAGTAAATCCAGCTCTGTGGGACTCACCCTGGATTTGAATACTGGTTAATGACAAAGGACCTGAATTCACGCAAAGGAACCATGGAAATTTGTTCCCTAGATAAGAGGCAAGTTTTCCCTCCTACAGTATTTGTTGTTCCACAAAACTGCTGACAAAAGAAAAAAAAAATCTTGCTTAAAACAGTCTTTCTAAAGGACGCTTCCCTTAGATACAAACCATTAGCCTGTCTTCCACTTCATGCAAGCCAAACAACGCAACCCGACGGTGTGCCGGCATTTCTAGCGAGCACTCCTCTAGCATCGTACGCTCACTTTGCACAGGGTATAGCTATACGAAGCCCCAAAGCAGCAATTAATCTGCAACAGCAAAGAAAGCAAGTAAAGCAGCTGGATAATGGAGCTGCCTCGAAACCTGCACGTTTACACCCATTTATGCTCAAAAGGAGACTACGCATGCATGTCCTGATCACCTAAAGCTCAGTAAAACACCGTCACCACCCCAGACCGGTGAAGTTGTCATACAGGAAGCTCAAAACTTCTGGCCCCCCGCAGTAACACACAGCTTGAGGCCTTAATTCAACAGTGAACAAACGTTTCCTGAAAGTGTTTTCATAGCATCTCTTGTGAGAAACAAGGTTAAGTATTTCAGAGTCCAGTAAGAACAAGGTGGAGGTGAGAGTGCCTCTTGCGGATGAGGTATATGCTAACCAGAAGTAATGCTGCAGTATGCATGTGGAACCTGAGGAACTCGAGCTGAATCTATAAACAGGGAAGAGGCACCTTCACGTTTATGACAGAAACCGTAAGAAGGAACTGAAGGCCTAAAGGCGTTTCTTTCCCACCTGGCCAGGCTACCATTCTTGATGAAGATTAGCCACAAGGTTGGCTTGTGGGAGAAAGGAGTCAGAGTATGGAATCACCAGAGGATCTCATTGAAAAGGCACTAGGAAGAAGCATATAGTTTTAGGTTAACAAGGTTCGTCCTGTTTCCAAACACCGAGTGGGACAAAACTGTACAGTTGGATTTTTAGAGAAAATGCTGCAGAACAAAACCGTTTCTTTAAAGCAGCAAAAGAATAAAAAAGAAAAGTAAAGCTATTTTCAAATCATCAAAATGCTGAACATTTATACAGCAAAATTACACTAAAAACAGCAGCAGACAAAATATATCCCATCACCACTGGCAAGGGACTCGTAAAATGTTTATAAGGTTAACTATAAAATAATTTTACAACCGAAATATGAACAGGCCAATTCAAGTATATATACAGAATATATTAAAATCATATAAATTATATATTTATACAAAGGGCACAAATATAGCAAAAAGCTATAGTTGATTAAACAGAACTGAGCTCGAATGGTCTATTTCATCTAGGTGTTATAATTTTCTCCCATTTTTTTTTTTTTAAACCTGGATAGATTGATACCTCAGATACCAAGAGTACAGAGAGCAAAAGAAAAAAAAGACACAAATCAAAGAGTTATCATTCTGTATGAAATGAAACTAACAGTGGGCGGGGTACTTCTCATATGAAATTCTGATTTAATTATCTCCATAGTAAACATTTATCAGCTCCCTTAAAAAGTCAGGAATTTCAAGTGATCCACTTCAGATGCACCACCCTGATACATGTATTTGATTACATCTGAATGCTGTTTGATTTGCAAACATTTGGAAAAAAAAAATGGATACAAACACATCTCAATCTGCAAAAAAGGTGACAGATGGCAGCAAGTTGAAAAGTGAACAAAACACTCACTTGAACTAGATCGGATGCTCTCCTCACAGCATTGTGGCTACTAAGTGAGCTTAAATAATAACTTATTTTTAATTGTTTTATTTCAAAACATAACAGCATATAACCACAATCCATTGAAGCACTAAACGGTCCCACCCACGGGCTTATATTCCAACATTTACTAAGTGCTTTCCTGAATTCAGGTCTATGGAGATAAGCTCTGTATGAACTGTACCTAAACCTTCCATCTTGCTGCAGCACTACCCCTTCATTAACGCAGTTTTTAAAGGGTCGCCACATCTTAATTAACCCAATGGTTCCGGGCATGCAAGGAGCAGTTAGGGCAAGCTAAGTTAAGCAGAAATAAAAAGGCCAGACTACACATATACACAACACCGGCTTACAAACCAGACCTATGTATGTAAAAAAAGTAAAGCAGTTTCACCAGATGCAGGTTAAACAGGGAGGAAAAAGAAGAAAGAAGATCAGCCATACACCATACGTAATGAACAGTGGATATCTATTACACTGAAAGGAAATCAATGCAAACAGGATTTCCTCAGTTTCAAGTAATCCTTGATGCCTTTTTGGCCAGCTGTGTTATACCCTAATAGATATTTTAATAGCATTTACACTCTACAATTTAGGCAGCTAATTTTTCTCTTACATATCCAATTATCTCTAGTGAACATTCACCTATGGTTGTCCACACATTCTGTATTAGCTCCTTGAGAAACTATTCAAGTTAAATTATATTGCAAATTAAAGACAGTTACATTCTGTATGTTCCTTCTGGATTTGAAAAATAGGTTTTAAAGGCTTGTCAAAGTTTAGAAGAAAAAACCTTTCCATTAAAAAATCTTAGCTTAAAAAAATCATTAAGACACCTTTTTCTGATCCAGGGTGCTAATAAAAAGATTACAAATATACTACAATTTGACCAAGAAGACTTCATGAATATGCTGCTTTTGAGCATGCAACACCACTGATATCTGTCGAGTTCCAGGTATCAATGTATCCCATTCCACCACAGTCCCTCACAATTTCCTTGTCAGCTCCCCATCCCCACCCTACCACCCTATTAATAACATTATAAAAAAAGGTAAAATCTAGAGTTAGTGGCAAAATCTTCACAGTAAGTTGTTAAAGAAAACGTTATTGTGGTCATTGCAAAGTGATATCAGTCAATTGGACCCTGAAAAATTAGCTTGACGCAGTTGTGTTCCCCAGACAGTTGTGTTGCACAAAAAGGGCAGGCAGCATGAAATGCATGAGTACCATGAGGCAGCGGGATTTGAGACCAGTATTTTGCAGATTTCTCAGAGCACACATGTCCACACGGGGTGAAAGCATGAGTCGGAGGACCAGCATCCACATAAAAGCCTGCTTCGCAACCGAGCCAGAGAGGCACGTAGGGGCCAATGGTTCTGCACATGGGACATTCCCGCTCATTGGCTTCTGTGTCACTGCGATGTCCCCAGTTGTGATAGCCATGGACATGACCACAGCTGAGGTATGCCCAAGGTTGCTTCTCCTCTACCACATCTTTACGGTTGATGCTGGGAAACGCCAACGTGTTTAACCCGACGGGACACTGCGGCCTGGCAGCGTTGATCTCCTGTCGCAGAGCCTCAATGTGTTTCTGAGTTGGAGTGTGAAACAGTCCATCCGCTGTTCTCCACAGAAGGGTGGCTCCACACAGGTCGATGAGGGAGCCATCTTGGAGAACGTTGGTCTCATTTTCTACCTAGGAGCAGAACACAAAGATGATGGTCAGATCTCAGATACCACTTTTACAGAGTTAGATCTGTAAACATGTCCTCTTTCTCAAATGGTTACTCTTCCTAGCATACTAATTTTGCCTTACTGCTTCCTTCTGGTACCCCATTTGTTTAAATTCATCTCTTTTCCTCTATTTTGGTTTATTATAAGCATGGTTCTTTTTTAGGCTGTGCTTGTACATGAGGTACTAAATTTACAGCTGTTACATGCTGTGGGAATACTAGCTATTATGCACAGTTTTCCCTCCTGTAATTCTTTGGGAAGGTTATTACATTACATTGAGCTCTTCATAAGAGGACAGGGGGTAATAGTTTTAAAACAAAAAAGGGTAGGTTTTGATTAGATAAAAGGAATACATTTTTTACTATGACGGCAGTGATGAGGCCCTGGCGCAGGCTGCCCCAAGGAGCTGTGGCTGCCCCATCCCTGGCAGTGCCCAAGGCCAGGCTGGATGGGGCTGGGGGCAGGGGTCCCTGCCCATTGCAGGGGCTGGAATTAGATGGGCTGTGAGGTCCCTGCCAACCCAAACTGTCTTGTGATTCTATAAATACCCTCCATCTCTATTTTCCTCTCTCTGCTATTGATTCTCTGCATGCCTCTCGTGTTTAAGGTAAGTCACCACAGACTGAAAACTGGCCATTCCCTAAAGGCCGTCTTGGCAGAGCAGCCAGCTAATTCCCCTGAAATTCTTTGCTGGGGTACATTGGGAAAAGGCAGCTCATGCAGCAGAAGACCTTTAGAACAAAACCAGCTACACCCAGGACAGAGCAGCTGACCTCCCTTCAGATACCCTTTTTTTGGCTTGTGGCAAGCCTAAAGCATTTTTCAGAAGCATGAGCTCCCCCAGCCTACCTCATCAACAGTGAAACACTCTTCCACAGATACATTATGGATAAATGACAAATTCAATACCAGCTACGTGCACGGGTACTTTCACAGATATCACTACAGCAGAGTGAATTACCAGCCAAATATCTCAAGCAATAAATTCTGCAACCAGAGTCACACAGCCTCAGCTTCTGAACAGTTAGTCCCCCACCCCCAAACTAGTTAGCTCTTTATTCAGTGAGGTATTCCATGCAAATACAGCCCCAATGTGCAGTGCTTAAAGGTTTCTTTCATCTGAAAACAAGTACGTGTGATACATTTTCAAGGGATTATGTTAGAGACACATTGTACCTCGGTGAAATATTCTCTAGTTTATTTTAATGTCGAAAACGTAAGCAAATAGAGTTACTGCTCCCAGTTACATAGTGATGAATATATACTAAGTGAAATTTAAAAAGACAGACCTACTGCCCAGGTTTATACATTGAAAATGAATGGAAAATATCATAAGGGCAAAACAAATACCCTGGACATTAAATAGGTCACATTAAATCATCGTGTCAGCCTAGGAATTCCGTGAATGACAACTGCTTTGGCATTTACATTCTAATCCAGTTTAAATTCACAGATTAACTGTGGATCATCCTTGCACAAAACACCTAGACAGTACAATACAGACTACAGATAAAAGGTCACCACCATAAAATACTGCCAGCAGAGAAAAAACCTCAGCAACTGAAGTAGAGAGAATCCTTGATTTGGTGCACTTCTCGTATAATTCTTTCACAGACAGAAAAGAAAAAAGCTCTCATATGCAACATGTTCAATTCATTATACAGGGTGCATTCGGTTTTATGAACCCAATCAACGAATACTGATCACATCAATACCAGTGTGCCATGTAATTTTATTTAAATGAGAATTCAAAGTCATTTTGGATGCAGGAAAGGGAATTTGTTTTCATATTGCCTTCTTTTAGTAGCACTAATAAGGTGTTTTGCTAACCACGTACAAAGGGCACAACTGCAACCTCATCTGTCCCAGTCCCTGAGGCAACGTTTGCCTCCCACCATTATAATGGCAAAACAATTTATGTACCGCAGGCTGTCTGCTGAAAGCGGAACAAAATATTCAAACTCCATTTTCCTTACCCCTTTAAAGCAATCAGTTTTCACCAAAGCAAGTGGCAAAACTGGAAAGTCAGTTCAGTGCAAGCACGTAGGATAACTTTAACACCACCAAGCTAAAGGGAACTCAAGGATGCAGCACAAAAACAACTTTGGTCATGAAGAAGAGGGATAAAAAGAAATCCCCTTTCAGCACTATTCTGTCAGTGTTTAAAAGTCTAGCAGCTGGATGATGAAGTTACAAAAAAGAAGGGGCATCTTTGATTGTGAAGGCTCTCAAAATCTCCTATCTCACCTCAAATACTAAAAAACAGCAGAGGGTATAAAACATGAAGGATCTTCCAGTTCTGCAGTCAGTACAATACTTTAGCCTAGGCAGAGATAGAGGACTTCTGGGGAAGCTCATCTGCCTGAGTGGGAATATGACAGTCCGTGTATTTGGAATACGATAGTCTGTGTATTTCACTGGATTACTTCTGCATGTTGGTGTATTGTTTTTTTTTCCTCCCCCTCAAGGGCAGGTAAAAAAAAGAACAAATAGCATTTTCCTTCCTAGGCTCTGCAGATCTTGGGAAGGGGAAAGAACAAGAGTGCTGTGCTTCCAATTTATATGGAAAAGTGGACACCCCTTCACAGGAAGATCTATCCAGTTACGTATAGCACAGGTCTCTGGCAGATGAAACTTTTTATTGTTGGTAAAGGCAAAGCCATCCTGCTCCATAGGGTAACACAGGAACACACTAGGTAGGGTTCCTCTGATCTTCAGAGCAGCAGGTAAATCAAACAGAAGCTGCAGTATTCAAAGTTGTTTTGCATGCAAGCATACTATTAAGATTTTACGTGCACAGGGAGATGCCTTTTGCAGTACTAACTTACAGATCTTCCCATGTCCCAAAAGGACATTTTTTAACAGGTGGGGATTCAAGAGCAAAGTTTGTTTAGCTTTTACACTATGCTATTTCAGATGGAAAAGGGACATTAGCAGAAAACTAAAGAGCGTTCTGTATGAGCAGAAACAGAACAGCAACAAAAATATACTGTAGCATATGCATCGTTCATTGATTTCAGAGCCTGTGCTCCGTTTTAATTACCAGATGCTTTCAACTTACCAGTTTCCCCCGTTGTTGAGCAGATCTGGTTTCCCGCAGAGTGTACACGTCACCACAGACCGATATCTCCCTCCAAACTCCAGGTTTAGACTCCTCAGTAAACCCTCCTTTTGGGTGCATGACCAGCACCCCATTAGTTGTTAATCCATCCATATGGCCATCAGGGTTTTTCCATTTCGCTGCTTTTTCCTGCATGCGACAGCCACACCAGGAAAGAAAGTTTGTCTCAAAGCTGACAGACTGAACTTTCCCTGAGTTTTGCTAGTTGTGTCTAAAATGCAACATTTCCTCACCAGCCAGCAGTTCATAGATTCACAAAACAAGTATTTTTAAGACAACCTTCACAGTCAGAGTAGCAACATCTTTTGCTCATGCATCTACAGTTACAATCTTAAGTATTATTTCCAACTCAGTCAAGTATCTCTGCACATCAGGTGATAGTTGGGGCCTGAACCCCAACCTGACCTTGAGGTTTACTCCAAGGTCAGTAGCATAAACACCCCTAAACACTGCAAAGGAACACCACTGCAGTGTGTGCACTGGTTTCCATACTGTGGCTGGTACGTTCCTTTGTCTTCAGCACCAAGAACTACAATAGCAGCTTACTCACAATGAGTATCAATAATATAATAGACAAACCTAAAGAAAAACCCTTTAACAAAGGCTACTGAAGTAGAACTTCATTAGTAATTATCACCAAGAGTCCTTGCTGGTAATAAATCTGGCACATAAAACTGCAGCTTCCGCTTAACGCCGTGGCTGGTACGCCGCAGTAATAAAAAACTAACGATAGAAGTCATTGACTCGTACAAGAGAATTTTGGGGCTTGAAAATAAAAGAATAAAAAAGGAGTTTGCTCACATGTAGCATAATCAGTAGCAGTACTTACACCAAGAAATATATTTTTGGAAGAGTCAAATCCAGCTGCAAAAATCCTTGCTGTATATGGTGGGCTCCTGTCACATACAATCCTGCACGCAAAACGGGATATGGTGCTTTGTGTAATCTGAGTTTCGTCGTTATTTTGACTTCCAGAAATAGTATCTGTTACTACAAAGTCTATGGGGCTTTCTGTTGACCTCCCAACCTGCAAAAAAAGTAAAGATGTTGGTATCATTTGAAAGATGTAGAAGGTTCAAACATTAAGAGTCAAGTTATATCGGGGATTTTGTCAAGTTAAGGTTGGTGCCATTAAGAACCTACTGTCTACTGATTTTTTGGATGTCAAGATCCAACTAGGGACTAGTCCATATTCTTCACATTTGTCCTAAGTATAAATACACCACTGGCACCACAAGACAAATGTTCACTTACTATAACTGATGCACATGCTTGCCCAATTTTTTCAATTAAGAAAAAATTAGTTTGAAAATATTAAGTTTTGTTCACAAGTCCAGTTTCAAAGTCAGTTTGCCATGAAAATCAAGGACTTTTAAATCAAGGACTTTTATTTTAAACCCAGAAGTATAACAAAAAGCTACCCACCTTCATGTTTTCAGAATTTGTAGTTTTAGAACAGAAGAATTTTCAGGTAAAACCCCACAATATGGTTAAACTTATTCCTAATCATGCATATGCATGAATAAAAAAGTTAGAAAAACATTCTTGTCTACTGATCCGCAGCGTTTTATTTATTCTGAAGAAAGGTGTTTTTTTGTTTGCTCATTTCTTTTTAAGTTTTGCCACCTATGAATTTTAATTCTAAAAAACTGAAGCATCTAGGCATCTGGAACAGAAAATTTTGTTACAAAAAGGACAGTGGGATTAGACTGCCAACCAAACACAATGAGACTGCGCCAGTACTTCTACAAGAAAATTAGCATCGCGCCAAGTTTGAGCATAACTGGGAGAGTAGAGCTGAGGAACAAAGAATGGAAAAATGTTCTTTTTTTTTTAACAGACATCTTGTTATTAAACAGAAAACTCAGAATTAAGCACATTCTTTACACTAAACTACTTATCAAGAATCCACGTTCATATGAAATATCCTTGTCGCTAAACACGATCACATCGCCCCCCACAAGAAGTTACACCCAGCTTAGCTTCTTGCTCCTCAAAGCCCCTCACATGCGGTTCCATCACGAACAGCGACAACTCTGCAAACTAAATTCATTATGCCTGTTTAAAACAGTGATGAAAAATTATTCAGGAGTTCAGGAAAGTGATATTTTTAATACTTAAGCCTTGCCACAACTGAACTGACAGCAACAGTACAGGGATCTTTCCTGTACTTCTGCTATACTTGCAGCTCTACTTTTCAGCGTTAAACACATGCTGAAATTCACATGACAGATCCAGTTCTTTCCTCCGTGTCACAGTTCTTGAAGTAGAAAATGTGATGAGCTTGCCACTGAAAACCACCACAGAAATACCAAACCAGGTCTAATCAAGAAGTATGCACTTCCATTTTTCACAGAAAGTAAAGCGAATACCAGAATACCCAAGAGACGGAGTTTAGAAACTACTTCACACATGACATTTCTGACTTATGCAACTTGACAAGTTCAAGCTAAAAGTTATAAAGCTTTATTCTTCTTCCTCTTACAATATTACCACCAGCAGGCTTCTATGTCCCACCCAATGCAGCTCCTGCTAAGCGTCAGCACTGACCAGCAGCTTACTCGTAACTTCGGACTCTAACCCACATGCAAGCTCTCTTAAAGGGTAAATAATGAACGTGAAGTCATTCTGTTCATAACAAGTTTCTGCCTGTTGCAGTTTATCAAACAGATCAGTCTCAAAGGTTTTAGATGTAGTTAAGGGAAAATAAGACAGGTTCTTCTCTAAAGGATGACAAAGCATGCAAGTGTTCCCAAGTATTTCATGTCGTAACAATCTATCCATGAAGTCTGACTATATTCAAATATAAGTATTAAAGTCTATATAGAAATCTTTTTGTTTTTAGAAGTCTGAGATTACATGTAAATTTTGAGCACCAAAATCATTTATTTAAAAGTCATTTGTGTCAGATGTATATCTATACAGCTCCAAATATCTGAAATATTTGTTTGTCTTTTGAAAGAGCCTTCTAAATGATCGGTCCATGTAGTATTGTGCTACACTTCAGTGATTTTTTCCATGCTCCATATCAACTCAGAATTTTGGATTTTAATACCATGAGAGAAGAAAGCCTTCAGAAACAAATGACAAATTTCATCAGCATTTACAAACCAGAAAAACAATTTTATCTGATCTGATGTTGCAGGCAGAGTACCGTCACTACACACCTTCCACCATTCAAAGCTACTCATTACAGACTTCATTATATTTCATAGTTTTCTTCCATTTTCCTCTATTGCATAGGAGGCTTTTCTTTTTAGGAATTTTTAGGCTCCATTTCAGGCCTCTTCTTCTGAACTCTGCCATACTCCGTATTATTTCACTCAGCTGCTTCCAACAACGCACTACGAATCTTCCAACTGATGCCTCAGACAGCTTCTGTTGTCTACACCACAGGTTATTGTTAAGAGCTGTAAAAGCCAGGCAGTCAATCAATTTGCTAGTGTCTACCGTCAGTCAAAGAAGTGCTATTAAACCCCCCGCTCCTGAGACAAGGCAAAACCAGACAACCTGCCAGCAGATAACGTAACTGCTGTAGATTCTCAGTCTCAACAGAACTTCACTTTGATGATAGGGGGAAGCAGACCGTGCATTTTCTGCAGGGTTGTTTGTTTCTTTTTTAAAAAAGAAAAAGAACAAATCCAGTATTCATGTGCAATATAGCTGCTCCCGTGTATATTGGTAGTTATTTAGGGTACTGGCTACACACTGTGGTTCCTTTTAGAGAACTGCAGAATACAGGTCACCAACACTTCTCACGTTTTCCTTCAGAGAAAGGACTGACTACAGGCTCTCAAAGTGGAAGAAGGAAAGAGGTGACAGGTTCTGTGAACTGAAACTCCCTTACTTTAAAGAGAAATCAGCTCTAACTGAATGGATTCAATCTTCACGGGTTAGAAGTCATGCCCTGGCTACGAAGAGAAAGAAAGCAAGAACTGTTCCCTCTGTTTTCCCTATTTCAGGTCCCACTGCCAGCATCATTCATAACACCCCCCCCCATACAACTCTCAGTACCTCAGTGAGGCTGTGCAGTGCTATTGCCCCATTTTCAAAGGGAGAAGGAAGGCTGAGATAAAAGCTAAGCAATCTGCCCAATACAATACATGCAACCAGTGGCTGAGGATAATCCTATGGTCTTGGCATTATCCTTCCCTTTTGAGCTTCCATGTCCTTACCAGGGTTCAATAAAGACCAGGAAAACACATTTGTGAAGAAAACAACAAGCTCCAAGGTGCAACCAATGGTTGACCAGCAGTAAGGTTTTACCCTGTGGACCCATAGAGACATCTAGGGATTTGCCACCAGGTACTACAGGACAGCACGAGATAGCCCTCAAGTAACCTTTCTGACTGCCCACAATCCAATTTTTGATAATAACTGAAGCCTAGTGGCTCACCTAAATAACAGAAGCCTCTTCAGGCTGCTGTCTGAGAATGGTTTCAGCAACAAAACATTGCCGCAGTCTATCAGACTATTCCTTTTCCCATTTTCACAGCCATCAGGCCCTACAGGCCGAGGCCTGCAGCACGCCAAAGACAGCTACAGACGGGAAACATCAACCAGGATATAGTGCTCGAGGGGAAGCTGAGATCGAGTCACAGCACGACATGTCAAGGCAGCTAAAACAAACCATGCTGAGAAGAGATTTTTAACAATAAAGCAGCTGTAACCCTGACACATAAGCTGTTTGAGGGGTCACCAGAAGGACTGAGATGCTCTACAAACAAGACTCAGCTCCCAAAGTTTTATTAAGATGGGCTAGTCTGGCCTGTTGCAAGCCAAACCAGTCATCAGCTACAGGTGTATGACAGATAATGGCCCGAACCACAGGCAGCCTCTTAGAAGTGCGTGAGTAAAGGGGGCAAAAAGAGCTTTTGTAACATTCTGCTAAGCCTCCCAGAGCTGATCTGGACTTGAAAGGCGTTAGGAAGATGTGTGCTCCAGTGCCAACCACCCCAGCACAGACCAAGCTGGCTCAGTGCATACTCCACAAGGTCCTGCTCTGAGTATCAGGATCCTGAAGGGCACCAGAGGAAGACACATTAGCCAGGCTATTCTACACTTCACCAGACAGTTCCTCTGAGCCAAAAATCCTGGTATAGGTCTAAAGTATCCTCGATTAGCACCCGTCACCTACTGCCTTAGACAAGAGGCACCCAAACGGCAGTCTGTGCAGCACTGCTTTATAATGTGCTGCATCTCCACACTTCATGCTGCTAGATGTCATTAGTGACAGCTAATCCCCCCAGCTCATTATTTGATATCCCTCCAGCACCCAAAGCTGTAACTACCACTACATTATTATACAATCAGGAGTCTTCAATAAAATACAACCAGAAAACACAGCTGTTCTGCAACTCCTCTTTATTCGTGTTGGTGTATAAAAGAAGCGGAAAAATTCTAGCTATCAAAAATGGCATTTCAAATTACTGATACACAGAAAGAGTTTCACTGGAGCTACTCAAAGCACAAAAAACACCTTGCAGAGAGAAACAAATATCAGATAGTAACCCAAAAGGATGGTTACCAGTCAAAAGTCTATTTCAGTTCATTCGTGAAATCATTTTCTAATGATCCATTCATGCAGCAGCACATGAACTAAACTGTTTCTTCTCAATCTCTATTTGGACCTAATCATGCCTAAGTCACATTGGGAAAGTTACACGGAGAAGAACAGAAGCCACATTAAGTAAGAACCTTTTCATCTTGACAGAGTCATTTCCTCTTCTGTCAACACCACTCAACTGCTGACCCTTCTGAATTTGAAAGACTCAACAAGGAGGGATAACAATTCATGATAAGATACCCTAATTACAGAGGTCACTGACAAGGCAGACCTGATTAGTCTAGAGTGAAAAAGGTTGTGCATGGCTGTTTTCCCCCAAGCTTCAAGTCTAACTTTCTACTGAATTTCTGAAGTCTTTTATTAAGCATAAAAGCAAGCATTATGCAATAAGATAGGTTACCAGAATGCTGGATGATGCAGAGAAACGGAAATGCATACATGTTGGATATAAGACAGCTTAGAGAAACCCAGCACAGTCCCCTACACTATTTGATATGTTTGCATACCCTCCAGGAACAGTTTTATTAGCCTACCACCAGCTTGTCTCCTTCAATGTAGAGCTCCCACATGTCCCTCCCTCCCTTTGCTTTTACTTTCCCTTTCCTATCCCATGCTCTACTCCTTATCTACTCCCTTTTTACTCCAGTTACTCAATTAACTGGAAGCTGGGGTGGAGAGTAGGTGGAAAGGTGCATTATTGTGCTTATTTCATGAATTCAGACTACTCTTTTTTTTCTAGTATTTCTTACACAATTGTAACACTGTCCTTGTAGGAAAAGCAAAAAGCAGTGAAAGGAATAAGGCAATAAGGCTACCGACAGTGCTGGCACTGGTCTGAGAACAGACAATGCAAAATTGCAAAGGGCTCTCATGTTAGGCAACTGGCTTTGGTCATGAAAATTCCACAGATCAGACAAAATACCTGGAAGAATGTAATCCAGAACTGCAATTTCACATGTTGCTTTTTTTTTTTTTTTTTTTTTTTTAAAAAAAAGGAACTGGTCTTACCTGAAACATGTCTGTGTCTTTATCATGAGTATATTCCACCACAACCGTCTGGTTTCTGGATAAAGTGTAAGAAATACTGTGCTGACCTTTACAGCTGATAGCCTGTTGAACAAAGAACATCTATTATAGTTTCCACATAAAGTAAAATAAATTTGATTATAATATTTATAAGCACCTTTGTCTATGCTCATAACATTGTATTACATGGCTTGTTAAACAAATACAGTAGGACTTTTTGTTCTGTTTTCAATAGAAAATCCCAAGCCGTACTTGTTTGCTTCTAGTTCTGAAGTACCTGGTACCTACCATTTTCATAGCTTCAACTCCAAACCTCAGAAATTTCTGAGGTAAGACCGCAGAAATTATATTAAGTTCCTAAGCCTCGGAGGAACTTGTATCCCCATTGAAGACTATGTCTTGTGGTTCTTGCATTGTGTTTTGTTTTTATAATAAGTGAGCAATACAACAGATTTCCATTTAGAAGTGCCAGGATTTCAGAGGTAAGGATGTCATTACAGTTCAGCAGATTTCTAGTTACACCAGATAGCTGCTGTTTTATAACAACTGTAATGAAGAACATGCACTTTCAACCTGTTTTTCCTCTCTCACTAAAGAGTATTTCTTACTGTCTGCCACAGGAAACTGATCTCTACAGATATGAATACAGCAAAGACATGAACGTAGCTACAGATATGAGTGTAGCAAAGACTAAATAGTATTTCAGTATTTAAAACAAGACAAGAGGACAGCTCCTGTTATTCTGTTCTATTTGGTTAAGACTGAGTTCTTTACTTGTCAAGCCTTCCCAGGTTCACATCTCTAGATTGTCTTTTTCAGAAAAAAAATAAAAATGTACCAGTCCAGGCACTAGTTCAAGAACAGAACAGGCATCACTCCCACAAAGGAGCACCCACAACTCTGAAAGAAACATTAAGAACCCCTTTTCAAGGACAAGAGCACAGTTGTCACGGCAGAGAGAGAAGAAAGGGTGGGACTGGATGATCTTTTCAGAACCTCCGGGACGCACACTAAATCTCTGCGGCACTAGTGATTGTTTCTCAAGCTTAAAGGCTAATACTTACTTTGAATGATTATGCAGTGTCAGTGTAATTGCACTAAACGTACGATGTAAATGCACTGATAAAAGCTTCAGGACAGAGTGGAACATGCCAAGAAACGAAGTCTATTGGCTAACAAGGAAATAAATGTAAATATAAAGTCCATATAACGGCACACAATTAGGAAAGGTAATGACTGTTACTTGCCAGAAAACACTTGCAGACACTTAAGTACTGATTTAATAGGTAAATTAAAGCTTTCTCCACTTTTCTGCTGAAAGGGGTCATTACCTACAAGAGGATCTCTCTCAATAGCTTCATTCCTTCATGTTGCTCTTCATCTACAACAATCACAGCTCACAGCTAGGGATGGGAGAATCACAGAATAAGTAAGGTTGGAAAAGACTTTCACGATGATCTGGTCCAACCATCACCCTAATACCAACGTCACCCACTAGAACATGTCCCTAAGCACCAGGTCCAACTAAGCAACTAAGATTGTTCTACTCATGTCATCTCTCACAGAAGTCTAAATGATATCAATATTACAGATAAGCGTTAAACAATTCACTAAAAACTTTTACTCAGTGTTAGAGGTACTAAAAATGTCTATGCGCATACTGAAAGCCTAGTCAGGATAAGCAAAAATATTGATGAAATATTGAAAAAACAATGACAGATTTTTTTGTGTGAACTGAGTATTTGCAGCAACAGGTTAGAGACAGCTTTTACAATGTGCCTCTTGCTGGAAGCTCTTCGCAGCTTCAGCACCTGCTAAAGATTAGGCTTAGGTGATAATACCCAGAGGCAAAGCACTGGGTAAGATGACCTCTCCTAGTCCCTTCCAGCACTTCTGTCTGCGAGCTTTTAACACCTAGGAGGTGATGTGTTTTCAAGCCATACAGTCTAGTTTCCCTGATTTTATTTCAACAGTCATAATGACCACCAAAAAGCAAGGTAAGCAGGATCTATCTGTCAGAGTACCCCACAGATCATGAATTTTAAGTCTCTCATTTTAAATGGATGGCCTGTTTTTTCTGGGGGGATCTCAAGCAGCTTTCAGGTGCCTCAAGTATAAGAGAGAGACTAAAAGTGATAACAGATCCGTATAACATGCATTTTAATTATGACCTGGTAATGACCAACTGATACTCACATTATAGGAAACCATTTCAAATATCACAAAGTATATTTTGGTTTCAGACAAAACTTACATTTGTTTCCAAAAAAACTATGAGGGCATAGTGGAGGCCAGGCCCATCAGCAACCTGCTCACCTGATGGTCCTGACTTAACCTCTAGCCAGTCCATACAGCGCTGGCCACCAACAGCTGGGTAAAATTCCAGGCACGGACGCGTGCCCCATGCTTCTGCTCTTGTCAGATGTTACTGGATCAAACAGAAACCTTGGTCAGACCCAACACTGCAGTTTTTAAGGTCTGACTGAAAAGAAAAACCACAAAACAAGTGGGAAGGTAAGTACTACCAGACATACATTTAATAAGGTCATGTCCTCATCTACAGAACTCGGGGCTTAGATATGCTAATAATTCCCACTAGGTTGGCCATGGTCAATATCTACTCTGAAAAACGAAGGCTGGGCATAACCTGCACTTTCTTTTCCCTCCCATCTTTTCTTTCTCATTTTATTTCCCCTTCTCTTTGCCTTTCACTGTTTAAACTCAGTTATTTCCAGCGTGAAAGGCCACATTTTGTTTCCCGGAATTGTATAATCATTTTTCAAAAGGTTTTATGAGAAATGTTTCGACTCGTGTCCTTTCAGCCTACTCAGCACCAAGAGCTGCTCCAATTCAAAACGCATTTTACTGTTATTTTCATTGCTTGTCTCAAAGCAGTTGACCACTTTCAACTAAAAAAAAAAAAGTAACAGTATTTCAGGAACTACACAAAACCCACAAAACTGGCACAGTGAACTATGACAAGCGTAGGGCAAAAATCCTAATAAAACTCACATTTTAAGTGAAATGGAGCCACAGGCAAAATCATGAAGGATTTTGACAGGGCAAAGTCATGAAGGATTTTGACAGCTTGAGGAGCTACAAAACCACGGCACTGCAAGCCCCAAAAAAGCCTGGAGATTGATTGCCCCAACCCCCTTGTAATTCTCATTGGTTTCTATCATCCAAAATAGAGGGGTTTCTTTTTCACTCTTTCAGCGTTCAGGTTTCCAGACTTAGTCCTGTCAGGAGGATTTATTTTCATGTTTTACTCCCCAAGTCTTTAACTTGGGGTCAAAGACTTGGGGATTTCATTTTTTACTCCTCAAGTCTTTGAAGCTGTCACTAATTGCATTGCTCTGGCAAATTCTGGAAAGTCCTGACTCTCACAAGACGCACGGTAGCATCACAAGTTCTAGCAGATGACTTCGGAGATTCAGGCTGGACACCACCTTCCAGGCAGGAAACTAACACACAAAAGCATAAAAACCAGGCACAAACATTGCCTGGACCCCCCCCCCACAGCCGCCAAGACCCACCACAGCAACAAGTGCACGTTTTCAAAGCTTGCTAGAAGGCCACCAAGCTTTTCAGTCTGCGGGCCAACAGCACCTGAATTTGAGAGCAGTTCTCACATCTTTCCGGTTCTTACAAGTTTAGCGAAAATCAGCAACTGAGCACAGGAAAAAAAAAACCAAACAAGTTCCCAAAAGAAACAACTGCTGGAAAATATGGCCTGAGCTCTCCAAAGAAATCCGAAACACGTGGCTTCTGACTGGCCATAGCATGCGCTGCCTCCTGTCCAGCAGGAATGCTGTTGGGAAGATACAGGGTAGATTAATTCAGCCGCCTACACAGCAATTTGTTTGACACGGTTAGCTGTCTCAGGCTGCTGAATTCAAGTATCCCTCTGGAGGAAACAGAGTGGGGGCTAACTGACAAAGAAACCATGGAGGACGAGGGGGAGCAAATGATGGCAGCGGGAGGTTTTCCGGAATAATTCTGCTGCCAGCTTCCCCATATCCATTCTGGGGCTGGGGGATTTCAGTAAGCCCAACTGCCAAATGAAAGGAAAAGGAGATGACTGGGGTGCTGTACTCTGCTTGGCGTAAAGGGACAGGCTTCCAAAAGCATCTTTTCAGATCAGAGTTCACATTAATCACCTCCATAGATTTTCAGTTGGAGCATGCTTTGAAGTAGCTCCAAGCCCCACTGTACCTTGGGGCAGTTTACCGTAAGAGGAAGGCTCCTCTCCTCTCCGTCACTCCAAGGAAGGCCTGCAGGAAGCTTGGCTACGCAGTGCTCTGACAGCCTTGAGATTTGCATTCCAGTGATTTAGGGACATCAAAACTGCCGTTATATTATCAGAGACTGAAGCGAGGTAGAAATGAGAAGCCCCTCTATCCCACCCTCACACTAACATGACCCAAACAATTCAACTTAAGAGAACAATCACAACCAACCAGCGCACTCCCATCCCTACTTGGGTAGCAGCTCTTCAGGTTTTGGGGTATTTCCTTCCCACTGGTTTCAATTACGCTCGGCCTTTTTTCCCCACTGCTTCCCTACACGCACTTTTCATTCTTGCCACTCTCTCTCCAGCTTGAGAGCAAAACCTCATCCCAGCACTGTGCCCTATCAAAGCAGCAGCTAAAGGCTACGGCTAACAAACCTGCCAGGCCTCAGCGGTGCAGGGATCAAGCAGAGCACTTTCACGCTGCAACTCAGCCCGCCTGCAACATCCCAGCCCACCCCAACCCTTTGCTCGCCCTCCGCGTCCCCAGAAAGGTGCCTGCTATCCGTTTCCCCGCTATTTTGAGAAGTGAGAAAGTAAAGTGCCCTCTACCCATACGTTAAAACACCTTGGAGGTAAGGGGAATAAGAACACACAGAAGTTTTATTAAGAAAAAAAAAAAGAATAACTATTTCTTAGAACTCTTTTTGCTAGCAAAAAATACAGAAGGATGGAAAACACCATTAAATAAAACCTTTAGCAGACCACATGCATGCCCATTTAACCAGGGGCCATGCATACAACCACATCTGCAAACACACAGCATTACTCAGGAGCGTGACAGCTCTGCAAGTGCCACCTCTCCCCTAACCACAGCCACCGCCCGTGGCCGCTGCCCCGGCAGTAGGCAGACAGGGCAGCAGCTCTCAGAATAAACTTTAATTTGTTGTTGCACAACAGGAAGTGGTCAGCGTCAGCACGGCCCCAGAAATGCCTTTGCTGACCAGCAAGGCCCAGGGAGGTAACTGAGCAGCAAACCGTCCTTTCCACAAGGGCCCGTAAGATACCCTGACCTCAGGTGGAAGTCTTTTTCAGGAGGTGAACTGGTCCAATGGTCGGTTTCTCAAAATGCGACAAGGAAACACATTTTTCTTCCACTCCTTTTCTACGGGCTGTTCTCTGAGAGCTCTGAAAGCCCATTTTGCATCCTGCAATGAATTACTTTAATACACTCATTACAGAAGTCAAATTCTAAGAATGATTCTAAGAATGCAATTTCTATTGACGGTCAAAGCAGTAGAGTAAGGATCAAACCAACAGAAAGGCTTGCAAAGTACAGATGTATTTTGGTCCCCCAAACTGTATGAGATTCTGCATTTACCTTCAGAACTCACCTAGAAGGGGAAAAATACGTGGACTTCGCACCCACCAGCCAGATGTTCCCTACCTAGGAGCATCTGCTGGTGTCCACAGCTCTTTCTGGCACGCTGGCATTGATGAAGTTGCTCATTTTCCTTCGTCACCTTCAGCCCCACAGTTCAAGAACAGGTCAGGAGCTCACCGCGTGACTGCATTAATTTAACTCTGAGATCAAACCTTTTGTGCAGGGAGCGTGTCGATGAATCAACTGCAGGAGCAGATCTCGAAATTCTCTCTGCTGCTTACAGGGAGCAGGTCTCGGCCACTTCCATGAACAGAAACGTCGCCGCTTTCGTTGGTCTGCAGACAATACTTCCAAGACAAAAAATCCCCTGCTTTTGGAAATTTAAGCTTTACGGTCCACTCGTGCCTAACCAGCTCCTCAAAGATCATGAGACAGACTTAGCATTAATTATGGTTACCAACTCTTCCCCACTACAGCAGAAGGGAAGGCTAAATCCATTAAGAAAAGAGACAGATGTCTCGCAGGAAGGGCTGCTCCATTAGAATAGGAACCCTACTTTCATTAATTAGGTTGGATTAGGACAATGAAGTGATTTATGCGAACGCTTTAGTTTTCTTTGTCGGTAGTCAAGCTGACCGACACCACACTGATGCATGCAAAATTAACGACAGCAGCAGTGCCTTCACGAGTTAAATGCTTGCTTTCTTGGCTGCTGGCCTTCGGTTTCTCTTCTGAAAAAAAGAACACCACTCGGGGACATCAGACAAAAGTTCTTGCAGCTTGAAAGCAAAAGGAAGCTTTAGCTAGTGAGGAAGTCCTTCTGAAGTGAAGGACGTGTTTCCACTGGATTTCTGGACTGCCAGAGCCGGCAGACATCAGCTTATCACAAAACACACACCAAAAGCTCATGATTGTGACACATTTTGTCCACGTCAGGGAAGCGTGGCCACTTCAGAAGTTTCCCAGCAAATCGTGACAATTTTCAGTCCATGCAACATTAACTAAAAACTAGTTGCATTCTTACTCCGTCTCGACTTAAAACCAGCAGTAATCATCCAGAATTACTCCTTCTGCAGCGCCGTATTTAAATAACGCTGAAAATTCACGCTGACCTCTAGCTACGGATACGGCTATTATATACATTGTCCTCTCGCCTTCTGCAGAGAAAATAAGAGACATTATCATGGAAATTTTATGGGCTCTGTGTGCCACAAGAGGGGCTGAAATGAGGTACCAGAGCTGTGGGCCAGCTGCTCAGCAAGCCTACATCTGCCTCCTGCCCAGTGCCACGCAAGCCCATCCTTCAGTGGTCCTCCTTCCTCCCCTTGTCAGCAAGCATCCACTGCAACATCTAGGCTTTTATTTTGGGATACCAAAGGTAACACCTCACCTCTTCTTACCTCTAATCTTTCAGCTTTCAATATTCTCATTTCATTCTGAAATGGTTAAGAAGCAGCCCTCAAGAGTCAGTAAATCCAGGTAAGGCAAATTAATGCCACCGCAAAGAAATGGACTGGGTTGTGCAGGCAGCTCTCACTGCTCATTGCCAACTAATGCTTCAAACACATGCAGGTGTTGCCACTACCTACAGGGAAAACTTTTCTTCAGGAGGTGGTAAGCTGAGCACAGCAATGCTGGTCTTCTGCTTCTAAGCTCGAGTTTTTCAAACAAAAACCACGAGCGTGTAAAAATATCACAAATCCCCTGTCGGTTTCAGATGGCTTTGTTTGTTAAATGATCTCAGTACTAACAG
The DNA here is from genome assembly GCA_011076525.1 of Nettapus auritus. Lineage (NCBI taxonomy): Eukaryota > Metazoa > Chordata > Aves > Anseriformes > Anatidae > Nettapus > Nettapus auritus. The sequence goes on along the minus strand of CM021769.1, from coordinate 4,124,245 downwards.
TGACACATATTCAGAACTGATAGGAGAAAGTTAAAAATACGCATGTAACAGGTTAATTAGATGAACAGTTTCTTTAGTGATTGAAAATCTGTTGAAGTGTGGCACTGACCCGAGCCCATACCCGACCTGCAGGCCGCATCTCCTCCGGTCATCAAGCACAAGGCAGGCCCTCTAAACTCAAGGTAGACAGGCTCAGGGCCCGTGCAAACACAACTGCAGCAAATACTCCAGGTTATTTATGCTTTCATGGCTTTCAAACGTGCACATTTGTTTTTTGGGAACCCTTTTGTGCTGAGGGGGATGGAGTAAGAGGGACAACACGTTCATTTCTTGGGCACATCTAAGCCACCTGCTCCACGTGAGGCTGTGTGCTGCTACAGAAGCAATTTATCGTTTATTGACTCTACAGGCAGATATTAAACTACCCTCTCCATTTGCCTAATTTGCCCTTGCATTCAATTCTGAAGTTTTAGACAGCTAGCTCTTGGTGCCATTTCTACAGACAAGTCTCCAGAATACCCCATTCCCGAAATCCTCTGGTTTGGGTACTGCAGCGAGCGAGGGACAAAAAAAAAGAAAGTATTTCTGGATCAGCTACTGCAAGGCTGGGAGGCTCCTGGCAGACAGCTGACCCCATGGAGCACACACACCACCTCTGTGCATGTCCTGACTCCAGGGCAGGCTGCTCCTCAGGCAAAAGCACAGCTAGGCTGCTGCCTGAATTGCAGGGATGAAAGTGAGATGGCCAAAGCCATCATTAGTGCAGCCCCGCGTCCTATCTCAGCACCTAGGACTCCCTGAGCAGATCAGGTAAAGCAACCCAAGTTGTTCTGCTTTGTAATTGAACGTATTAAAAGCAGCTTGAAGCAGGTGCAGGTTTACACTAGCAGGCACAGCTATACCATAGAGTGCCTCGGGATCTGTTTTGAGAGTCACAAACTTTTGATGGTTGTGAATCAACATCTGACCTACGAAACCCATCATTCTCTTTCCTCCCAGCCTGACCTTTTAATTTTTCTAACCCTTAAAGACTTTTGATTTCCCCTTCCATCTTCACTTACCATCACATTGCAAGTGATCTTTCAGGCATCTCTGAAACAGAGCCTGGAAGCTCTCTTCCCTTGGCCAGTTTGCTTCATTTCCTCCCCCAGCAGACAAGAGCTGGAGACAGCTCAGGCACACGCCACAATAAGGCATGACAGAGTGAGATGCATCAACCACCCACAGCATAACCATGAACTCCAGGCAGTAATTTGCCCAAAGGAGCCTTCTGCACACTGCTTTTTATTGCCAACTGCTCCAGAGCTACCTACTGTAGTCCTGCGCTGAGCACATCACACCTGCTTTGGAAGCCCAGCAGACATGCGTTTGCCTCTGCCCTGCACCGAGTTTCATCTATTTGATGTGACTTGACCTGGTTTTGAAAAATCCAGGAAGTCTCAGGCTTCCAGGACAAGCATATTCCTGGAAATTTTGCAGATCATGTACCGAGAGCCAACAGGAATTTATTCGTACTTAAAAAAATAAAGTCATAGCACAATTTCTCATTTATTCCACCGTGTATTCTCTTTTCATTACCTTCACCGTTCACTACAGACAATATGGGACATGGCTTAGTGATGGGACTCAGTAGGTCAGGTTGATTCCCAGACTTGACGATCTTGAAAGTCTATTCCAACCGAGATGACTCCACACAGGGATCCACCCGCTGTATTACAGGTTAGATTTGCATCTACCTGTCAGTACCAGTTGAAGTCATTTTTATTCCAGTTTGGGGGAATGGTTACACTATTTTTTGGAAGACACGTTTGTTCCATTTCAACTTCAACCCACCACGTAGTCACATCACTGTCTAAAAGACGCATACAGGCATGAATTTGACATGTGGTTTCTGCAGGATATTTTATAGCTATTTGTGAAAAGAAAGCAAAACAGCCCAGGAAAACAGGACCAAAGATTTGGGACATACTCCTGGTCAAGATACTGCTTTTGGAAGACCTTTTACTTTACAGTGAACATTTAAGGTCCTCCATCTGCAGCAAACATGGAAGAATGAAAGAGAAATACTTGAGATATGTCAAAAGCCATTCCTGGTCACGATGCTAGGGCTTCAGTAGAAATAAGGTTCACTGCCACGGTGTAATGGAGCCGGTTCTCATCATAGCAACCTTCCCGTTCAAAAGCAAGACAAGCTGAAGAGACTGGAGTTCTTCTAAAGCAGACAATACAGCCTCTTTGCAGAGAAATACTAGAAGGCTGACTGGAAAAGAAGCTCGCTACACTGAAAACTGTATGGAATATGCTGTTTGCTGTACTAAGATCACATGCTGAAGACCACTAAGACTTCCCCTGATATGTGTGGTGTCCCAAAGAGAATACTGACCCTCAAGCCCCTGGCCTTAGTTCACTAAGGATAGGATTTCTTCTGGAAGACCACAAGCCTCTAAATCAAAACATGACAGCATAAATATGATTTTGCCACAGCAGCTGGAGCACATCCCCCCAGACTGCCGATATACCCACCGAAGTGTCAGTAATTAGAGGATGCAGCAGCGTTTGTAGCGGACGTTCCGGTGCCAGCAGCCTCCAATTCATGTATATACATCACGAACAAAAGCAGCAGATGCCTGGCTACGCTTACGTATTTGGCTATGCCAAGCACACAAAATAGCCACAGATTAGAATCCTTAACTAAAAACACGCGAAAAAATAGTTAAAGTCCCCTCAAGGGTTTCTATCAATACCCAGACTGAAAGATTTGTACACTCGGCGCATCGGCAGCGAGTGCTTCTGTGAATCAAAGCACCCACGAGCGCCAATCCGAGCCTGCCAAAGGAGAGCACATAATAACAAGATGAGAAGCTGCATATCGCTCTGTAGCTTCCAGAAGCCATAAATTCAATCCGACACAAATCAATTCTACATTAAGACAGCCAAAGACTCTCTAGACAGTTACCTTAACAGACCTGTTAAGCAACTGTACAAAAATCCCTCAGGAGGGGGAATAAAAAAAGTGAAGTTACTCTTGCCAAAAAGCCATTTAGTGCTTATGGAAAGCAGTTACATTTTTTAAAGCCCAACAAGGGCCAGAAGTTGCTTTCTAGACTTCACACTATAACTCAAATATTGTCCCGAGAGAAGGCATCTTTGATAGAACAAGCCCAAAAGCGTTCAGTTCTTTCCTATCGGCCAGGTTCCTACAGACAGTGCAACAAGTCATTGCAGCAAACTGGACTTCAGCGTCCTCCTTACCACCAAGAAATTTCCCGTAGAATAGTTCAGCTGGTACTTGATCAAGCTGGACAAACACTACTGATAGCATCCTTCAGAAGAAAAGAAAATTAAGCCCACCTTAAAGCATCCCAGCACCTTGCATCCTTGCTGTAACACATTTTGGGGGTAGAAGGTAGAGAAGGGGTCTGCCTGTAGGATCTGTCTCCTACTTGGATGAAGATAGGCCAGACCAGCAGGCTCTTGTGTACGTTCAGATGCTAATACCCAAGTTGAAGCATGCACCTTGTATGCCACTGAGTGACTAAGTTCAGGACTTACTCACATTCCTTACACGCAGCCCACTATATTTAAAAAAAACACTGACGCTTTTTTGTTTAAACTGTTTGACTAAGCTACTGAAGTGATTTAAGCCATCAAGTTAACACACTAAACAGGAGCGAAAACGCAGTCCTGATTTATGCTGCTGCACAGAAGTTGAAACATCAACCCGCCAACAAGTAGGAAGCAAGGAGCTTGCTGCGCTCCTCGTGCAGTTGCCAAGCTCATTTCCAAACATAGCTGGCTGCGAACCCCTCTGCTGCTGTCTCTGGATCTGCGCAGAACTCACAACAAGTCTGGCACTGATTCACAGACTGTGGTAGAAAAGAAAAAAGTTATGCAGGGAAAATAATTAAAGCCCTCGTCTTGATGCAAAGAGGCAGCGTCATGCCGTCTCCTATTTGGTGAACTGCAGGGGACACAGAGCGAGAGGTACACATCCCATTCCTGGTCACCCACCCCAACTATAAGAAGCTGAAAACAATCAAATTCAGGATTCATTTATCAAAGTGTTTTGTCACTCCAAGTATTTTTACAGTCCAGGCTAAACAGATTTACAAAGTAAATTCAATGCTAATATAAGAAGGTTCGACCAAAAGGCAGTTATTAAATACGTTTGCCTGTTTACCAACTTCGGTGTGGAATATGAGCTAAAAATTCAAGTAACAGTAAGCCACAGCGTAGAAGCAAGTGCAAAATGACTTACAAGAATGAAAGCTCCTGTGCCAAGATATGGGGAATGTCTGCCATTAAACAGTTTTGATATCAGAGAGGAGCCAAAGAATTTTCCCAGTCCAACGCCGACCACTTCTGCGACACCACCACCACGTCCCCAGCCCCACAGGAGCAGAGCGCCGTACCTACCTGATCACCTGGGTAAACTTCAAAATTCAGGATGTGAAAGGGTGAGCACAGGGCAACCAGCGGCCAGGGGAAGTCAAGCCCGAAGACGGGTATTTAACAGAGGGGCCACATCTGTTTCACTTCTGTCTGATGAAGCCCACCACAGCCCAGCACTAGTCTGAGCTGGCAGCAAATCCCTCCCTCTACGGCTTTGGGAAGGAATAAATTTGGCTTACGCTAGATTGAACCGAAGAATATTCTGCAGCACAATTCCCAGTGTTCACGGAAAGTAATTAGAGGATTAGGAGCCTCTATCGGTCTCCATTCCTGTTATTTTCATTGTGTTCTCCAACGCAAGTTTCCTATCGTTTTTCAGTAAGATTGATTCAGATGGGGGCGGGGAAGGAAAATTTATGGCCCTATAGTTTAAATGCATCATGCCAGCTTAAGAACTGAAGCCGCAAAGATTTGTTTTAAAAATAGGCAGCGCTGGCATTTGGGTTTGGTAGGCTGTGCTGGATGCACTCGCATCCAGAAGTTATCCCTTATCTCTTCGGCAGTTTATTAAAATTTAAAGCAAGCTTTACAGAAAACTTGCTTCATATGAATATGTAACATTAGATAAGAGAATGTCTCTTCAAAATGCGGGCGGTTCACACGTGATTTTAGCACTGATTTGACCCGTGTGCCTCCCTCCCCCAGTCCCACGCACAGCCTCGCTCAGAAATAAGTGAGACAATTCCTGTCCTGAATTAACGCATCTCCTCGGGTGTACGTTCAGCGATAAACTCGAGTTATCTGAACACGGGGTCAAAGCGATATCTCAAACCCTCAAGGTTCGGAAGCAATAAAAAATTAAAACACATAAAAGGTACAGCACAAGATTGAAGTCACGGTAACCACATTATGGGATGCTTCTCCATTTCTATGAAATACAGCAGCTGGATGTACTGGATCTTGGATCCTATGTTGAATGAAACAAATGCTGAGAAGAAATACTGAAGTGACACAGCAATCCTTCAGAAGCCCCCTCTGTAAATAAGACATGGTTTTGATTAGCGCTCTAGAACAGCAATTGCTCCTAAGGATAAAGCAGTCTGCTTTTACATGGAGAATACAGAAGATTTGGGAAACTACATACAGCAAAATGTACTTCAAGTTCCTTCTCCCCACCAGAATGCCTGGGTACAAGTTACTTTGATAAAGGTTAATCATTTCTCCCAGTATTAACTGATTTAAGTCATGTTTGTTTGTTTTTGGTGGCGGTTTAAGCTACTTAATTTCTTAAGTCAGTTGTTTAAACTAGCTTTGAACAAGTCTGAAAATCCCCCTGCAATCCAGCTCCTCTCCTGGTAGAGCTTCGAATCCCACCGAGCCTCGTGATGGAGTGTTCAGCACACAGTTCTCTCGGACTGCCCACAGTAAGGGGCATAAATGACTTCAAGATTATGACTTGCATTTGGTAAGTCAGAGATCTGAATGTATAAGCTACCGTCAAACAGTTTAGTAGCAACACTGGACATGTTTCGAAGTTAAACCACGTCCCAACCACAATTTGCCAAGTTTACAAGTAGCTGCTTAAAAAACAAATGGAAACAAAACCCCACCCAAATACTTCATTTCTTACCATCTTCCACACCAGCACAGCACACACCGCGTGAAGAGCCGAAGAGCCTATGACACTTGATGGTACGGCCACCACACCACGCTCCAGGCTCTGAACCTCCAGAAGCTTTTGCTGCAAGGCTCCTGCCCGCTGGTAAGACGGGCACTGCTCTCCCCTGCAGGCAGCACACGAGCTGGAGATTGCAGGGTAAGAGAAGAGCATCGCTGCCTACGCACTCAGCACATAGCTCACTCTCACTTTGGAGCCCATCAGCCCAGCTCCTGCCAAAGGAACAGCTTGTGCAGAAGTGCCCTCACCTGTCTGAATCCCAGCGAGCTGAGCTCGCTGCTACCCAAGAGGTTTGAAGGGCAGCCTATTCCATCTGCACAACCGGGTCTGAAACTTTGCCCCTCGACTACTCACGTTACACAGGCTTTCAAGTTCATTTGGCACATGAAATGAATATAAATTCAACTGCTGTGTGCTACGGACCAACGTTCGTAAAGTTTCGGAGCTTCAATTTTTACGCTGGAGTCATCGAAGTGTTCCCAATCACCCCATCGATGACGAAGCGTCTGCTGCAGATAAGAACAAACGATTCCTTCCCTTCTGCGAGCCCGCTGCCAAAAAGCCCCATCAGCAAAGAGCTGCTGCATAAAAGCATTCCGAGTGTTGCATCTGGCGTTTTGCACCGCCCCACCTTCACCTCCAGGCTCCTCTGCCCTCTGCATGCTATTGAGGGATTATCTATTGACACGGGCTGCGTGACTTGGAAAACCAAGTTACATGTGCGATACGTTCATTATATAACGTAGAAAAATAGAAAGCACTGAAATCACGTGGCCCTCGATCAAATTCCATGACACGCTTGGAACATCTGGATGCCATCCAAAGGAACCTTCAAGGACACAACGTCCAAATGGTGAGTTTTGGGGTGGATTAGGAACCAGCTACCAGGAACTCCTAGGAACAAACATTATCTACGCGTAAGAGATCAGGTTATTTAACACAGACAGTAGAAAACTAATGAATAGGCTTTTTTTTTTTTCCACCAGAAGAAAAGTGACAGTGAAGATGAAATGGCAAAAAATTGAGCAGCCACCACTTAGCTGAGCTAAAAGTGATTTAAAAATACTTAACAAGGGAAATCTGCGCTGCAACCAACTGGTTCTGTCGCGAAGTACGAACATAAAGCTACAAAACCCAGCAAGATGACTAATTAGTGACAAGAGATGAAAGCGACAGTCCAGATCAAATGCCAGATAAAAATTAAGAACTTAGTTTTTTGACGCAAAGATAGGAAATGGAAACGCAACGAAAAATATCATCTCTTCAAAGAGAGTAACTGAAGGACACGTCCAAATTTGCATTTAATAAAATTACAACTGAAGACAGCTTATCAGTTTGCATAACAAGCTCCCTACAAGCTAGCACAGATTCAGGTATCCTTTAAAAAACAGAACTTAATAACACACTATTGTTGGAAAAACAGAGACCACACGGAGCGCAACACCAACACAAAAATTCTTTTACATACAGATCATCACATGGGTAGCTAGCTTTATTTAAAGGATTACTTTCAGAAAAACATAGAGGAACTCCAGTTCTTCTATAAATGCCTACGGAAGGATGTTAGTCTTTGTAACTGAACGTACTCCCCATCTGCAACATGACTTCACATAACTTACTGTCCCAGCGTGTCTCGTCCAGCAGGCCCCTTATGGAAATAATTTCTATACCGATTCTCCCATACTTAAGCTCTGTGATAATTCAATTCCACAACTGATTTTTTTCCAGCTACCTTCATTTATCCTCATATGTCAACCTCAGTCATTTTTATGCATGTAATATATTCGTATATAGCTAAAAGAAGTCATTTAGAACATCTTTTTACCAAAGTATCTTCTTCTGGCCTCTTAGTTTCTGTACACGGCAACTGATTTCAAATCATCTTCATTCAAGAGATTCACTTTAAGTTCAGTCAGCTAGGATGGACAGCACAGAGATCTAAAATGTTATAGACAAAAGTTTATAGAAGACTATAAACCACTTTACACTACACACAGCACTGTTCCAATTTTTCTTCTTTCACAGGTTAAACGCAAGCTTCAGTTTGAGGAGGGGTTTGGTACTGGGATTTGTTCTTGAGCCTCTACAACAACAGCAAATAATCTCTTAAATCTCTACTCTGTTAAGGATGGACTGCATCTGCTTTGTCTAATGAAGCACCAGGAACAGAAAACCCAACAGCTGAGACTCTTCCTCCACATCCATGAAGGCACAGGCTTTTGCCTCCTTCCCCGCAATACGATGCCTCCGCAGACAGAGCTGAACCAACAAATCCCATATGGGCTATAAAGCCGGTAGCTTCCTTTAATCTTCCAAGACTAAAGCTCCCCAGGTTTTCCATCCACATTGTGCACACATTATTCCCTCCCAGCCCAGCACTATCATTTTCTACACCTGAAAAAAAGCCTCAATTTGGGCACTTACTCACAGCCACCTTTCATTTGTTTTTTAGGGCATCCTTTACCCTCCACATCCAGCTTCACAGAATGCAAACGGCGCCTGCTTTAACACACAGGAGCATCTTCCATCACTGAAGACAACACTACAGTTACTGCAGCATGACTTACTTCCCCTCCCTCAAAACAGACTTCGAAGAAAACAGCAAACACCTGCTTCAGAGCAACCAGATACCTTGGAGCACTTAAGGGCTCTTTCGGAGAAATCAATATTAAATAGCCTAGAGTTTAAAACTTATGTAAAAAAATATATCTCAAAGCCAGGTCCAATTTTCCCCATACCAGACATCTTCCAATTTCATCCAGTTGTTCTTGTAGTGGTTTTACAAGCACGCTGTTTAGCTAAAATCTTCCTCAAAACTGATCCATGCCAATTTGATCACCTCAGGATGGAATAAATCATCTTCCTCGCTAGCTTGTTCCAATAGCTAGCTATCCCCTAGCTAAAAAGCTTCCCATTTGAGTTGGCTTCAGCATCTAGCTCTCGTTATCGACCTTCCTGGTAGAGCAGGATGCCTTTCAGCATATGCTCATGGCTGCAGGCTGCACGCTCCCAGCGCTCAGCACTCCGACGAGCAGAGCCGAATGTGCTTCAAGGAGCCTCGGCGTTCTGCCAGCAGCACGCTCCAAGTGCTAGGCAGCTGCTGCACTTCAGAGACAAACCTGCGAGCCACTTTCTGCCATGCAAGTGGCAGTTTCTCCATAGATGCAGTGAGTGTCTTCAAAAGCAGCTAGTTCAGGCCAGCGGTTTTCATTTGATGCCGTACGAGTCGGTCTCTCTTCCCGCCTTCACTTCATTTTTGCAATTCCCGTTTGCATCCTCTTCAGTTTTCTGAAATGTTTTCAAAGAGTTGACGCCAAAACTGCATACAGGCTTTTGTTAAGCAGCCTCAGACTATACGATGCTACCATTCCCTTGCCCATACTTGCTTTTTTATCCCATCCCAGAACCGTTTTACCCCTTTCTACTGATTGTAGAAGTCTTGTTTCCAAGATACAGTCCCTAAAGCAAGAGATTGGAACCTGACTGAAAGCCTCTAAATATTTGATGGTTGGATTGAAATTAACATGCTTCTTTTTCTTTTTGAAAACCCACATCACCAACCCACCTAGAGCACTCTAAGCAGCCACCTTTATTACTTGCCCTTCTGACAGATGAACCGCTGTTGGCTTTGTCAAGCCAGGCTGGGTTCCCCCCCCTTCAATTTCATATGGTCCATTTAAGGCAGCAAATTGCTTATCTCTATGGAATCCCATTAGCAACTGGCTCAGGAAATTAAGTTTCCTTAATAATTTCTTGGGATTTAAATGAATTAATAGTCAGCTGATAATGGTTAAGATATTAATACCGCGCAGTGCTTCTGCCTATTTCTTCTTCATTTCTCACACCAGAATACAATTAGAAAAAAACCTTAAAGAACGAGGAAAACACAATACACAGGTTATCAATCAACTGTCCTACCATTTCTGTGCACAACCCGCATTTCAGAGCACGGTACTGTGGGACAGTTAAAAACAAGTAAGCTTCTTTACATTTCTTTACATTCACCATAGTAACAGCACAGTTAGGCAGCTGAACCACAACTTGCTCACCACGACATGCAGGAGGGTGTTGGTACAGTTAGCCAGGCAAGCTTGCGTACTGAGGAGCTGCAGAAATGAGCATATTATTGACAAAAGCACGTTACCCACAGAGCTGCATCCACAATACACCATATCCTGTACGTGGCACTGTAACAAATGCACCTACGGTCCCTAATCATCAGTTACCTTGTCATGTTCCCAGCAGACATCTAAAAATCTACAGGAATTCCCTCACTGCAATCACTTACCAAGCCAGCACTGGCTCGCTCTTCGGCCACTTCAGATTCCTGAAAATCCACCCCGTTAGAAGTGTTATTCCTAGTGCTCATTAGACCAGGACTCACTTTATAAGCCTCCTGTGAATACAGACAACGTTCTGCTTTTGCCTCCCCAAATACAAACAACACACGCTTGCGAACAGAGATGAAAAGGCACTGAAGAGGTGCTGGGCAAGCTTTATCATCCCCACCTGCCTTTGGGAAGGAAACAGAGCCAGGCTCTTGCCTGTTCTTAATAAACTCAAAAGAATGCCTCATTAGTTTGACTACAGGAAAGATACCGTAAGGGGCACAACTAACTGAAATCTATGAGGAACTAGATCAAGGCATTCATGCTGTGCTCCTGTTCCCTCCCTCAACAAACAGGATGGCAGAGTAGTTTAGAGAACCGCATTTCCCCTTCCTACTTCATGTCCCTTCTGGAAATGTCCCTTACTATATTAGCGTTTCATTTCTGCAAATCCTCAGCGAATTACAGAAATGCCACAGAGTTTCTTCTCAAGCGATGATCTGCAGAGATTCCTTGCATTATTCTGCAGGCACAGAAGGCATTTCTCTGGACGAGAACCTGCTGAATGAGTTTCTCACAAATGCTGCTTAGCACACTTACCACGGACTGACCTTTGGGCGCTCTAAATTGTCTTCAATCCAGATGACAATCCCAGGAGCCAATAAAGTTAGGGTCATCCTTTGTACAGTCCTGTCTCCCATTGAAATGGAAGAAAACAGTGTATAACACCAGTTTCTGCTGCTCACAGTACATCTTCCCCCCCCCTCCTCCTTGCTAGGAGCCTGAGCAAGCTGGGATTTGCATGGAGCCAGATCCATATATCGACATCCTCACCACAACGTGTTCTCTTAAGACAAATATTTTGGATAGACCTCCCTTAATCACCTCGATTTCTAAAAATAAATATTGAACAACAGCTAGCATTCACTTTCCAGGCACAGGCAAAGCATTGTAAGTTGCAAATCATGCCTTCAGTACATTCTTCTGAAAAGATTAGGCATTGCTTTGCCAAACTGCTAAAAATGTATATAGGAACTAAATGTTTGTTTGCCTGATTTGTATTCAGTACTTAATTGCTGACAAAGATACCACTGTACACACTGCTGGGGAAAAAAAGAAGAACTAGGCCCCATGAAAATGCAAAAGAAAAAAAAAGAGCAGTCATTGAAGTCATACATGAAGTTTTAGTATCAATTATACACAGTTTAATCATTTTAAAGGGTCTTAAAATGTCAAGGCACAGAACTGACACATCCTTAAGCAGGGAAAGCACAAGCAGCAGCTAGTTTGGGTGCCTATAACCTAATGCATCTTTATTAAAACTTTGCCCTAAGACTCAAGCTTTGATTTTTGATAGCTAAGACTGTCAAATGAAAGAAGGTTTACAAAGCATTATGAAAAGATAACGCGTTACCTGAAAACAACTGCACAACTGTGACGTGCAACTAATTGCCTGGAAGATCTGAAGCATTAAATTCCTACCCTCGGGGCAACAGATTATCAAATCTAAAACTTCAGGAGCCTGCTTAAAGAGGCACTATCCCATCATGAAGCTGTTGAAGCATAAGGTTTCAGGGGTTAAAGCACCGAGTACCTGTCAGACTGTATTAAGCCATTTCAGAAATACAGCAGTCTGAAGCCATTTCGGGGATGCAATTGTCCCTGCCTTTAGCTGATGGCAGTGAATGAATTGATGCAGCAACGCAGTTGAGACTTCGGCTGTATCGCTATCAAACAAGTGGATTTAAAGACTACAAAGTCTGCCAGAACTCGCACAGATTCTCCTGTTGTTGTAAGAACAGGGGAAAAAAAAGAGATTGGTTAGATGTTCAATCTGAAAGAGTAAATACTACACAGGAAAATATTTGTTTGGTCTGCTGAAATCCAGAACTTCACAGCGCTGGGAAACAGAGGCAGCTGAAGAAAAGCCACTTTAACGACACCCCGGGGAATACGAAGATAAGAATAATTGCAGCTTTGTGTCGCTGCACATCAACCTGAGGAACTTCTGTTAGGAGGTTCAGACTTTGTTTAAATGCACGATTGTTTTTTAACTGAAAAATAAATAAATAAAACGCAAACCAAAAAATTACACAGCACTCATGGAAAAAGCATTCATAGAAGAACAATGTGTTAAAGCCGTGAGAACAGGAGGACAGACATGCCTCCTGGAGCAAAAAGGCTGAGTTGTTACCACGAAGCTTTCCCAGTGCAAAAGCTCCAGGAAAAACAAGCTGGAATCCCGTCCAGCTCTGCAGAGGCTGATTTTATTTGTGACACCAGGAGATCACAGATCAGTGTTCCGCCGCTAGACACGCAGATGACTGACACTTTCTGCTCAGACCAGGTTCCAAGCCAAATAATAGTTTGGAGGAAATGATAGCTCTGAAAGAACAGCGTGTATCCTGCATTTTTCCCTTCAGTAGCAAAAGGCCCCAGTACCAAGACAAACACAAAGACAGCAGAGGAGCTTGAAGTCAGATGTAACGTGTAATTTTTAATGCTTGCTTTGGTGCATCTTAGGCAAAGCACATAGTGATTTTCACTACAAAATAGTCAAATGAAGACAATCTGGTGTAACTAATACCCTGATTACCGGAGTGTATTTACGACTCCAAGATCCTCCTTCAGCCTTCAAAGGAACACAAAGAAGCGGCAGCGCGATCAAATCGCCTTCAGTCCCGCAACTTCTTGCTTTACAGAGATCTTTACAAAGATCTGTTTATTCAGGAAGGCTCAAATCTAGAAATTCTGGGAAGGTTTTGAAGATTTCAGCTGGAACTGGCAGCGTTCAGAACCGCCTGCACGCGCACAGTCGTCGAAAACAAACGAGTAAGAAAGCAATTTGTAGAAAAGCATCATTATGGTTTAAATTATTTTTCTATGCACGATATTATATGCAGCTACTCTGCCAACACACGCCCTTCCCTTTCTGTTACTCCATTGCCACAGCCTGTGTTAAGAGACGAGGGAAGAAACCTGCCAGGGCAAAAACAAATGTCTAGTTTTGCCAGCTCAAGAGAGTTTTGCCAGCTCAAGAGGAAAATAAATAGTCAAATGCTAGTGACGGATCGACGTGGTGCAAGTGCTAGCGGTACGGCTGAAAACTGGGACACAGCAAGGCTCAGTTCCTGAGCAGGCTGCTTTTCTACCTCGTGTACCCCAGCGGAACAAGGCAGTAAAGGAGCAGTGAGTGCTAAGCAGCGCGTACACGTTTTAAATATTGAATGCAAAATGAGAAGGAAAAATCTCTTTAAAGACCTGTAAGTAGAGTTTTGATGTTTTTCTCTCCAAAAAGAAATCTTTCAGTGCATTTTTCTGAAAAGCTCAGCAAAGGCACACCGCTGATGCCCACGATAGGCCAACTAGGACAAAGCCTCATGACCCCTGGCGTCCCTTACCCAGGACAGAAGAGCACCGAGGACCACGAGACAAGCAGCTGGAAGGGGATGGGAGTGGGGAGGTGTGCTGGGAGGCAGAGTAACTGCAGAAGGGCTTATTATTACCTATATATCGTATTTATTTTCAGAAGATGCACAGCAGATTACTTGTAAGGGGAAATGACAAACTGCAAGCTTCTTTTTCACCTTATTTCCACATTGTGTCATCCTGATATAAAAAAAATACTGAAGTTAGTTCTTTTAACACTATTACAGCCAGATCCTGCGTGTCAGTTATTTAAGTATTTAATGCAATATATCCCCTCACCCCCCGGAATTTTAAATGCTTTAAAATCCTGGCCCCTTGGAACTAGCTCCCAGCCTAACAACTCCGCAGCGATTCGCACAGAGCGCCCCATCAGAAAGCAAGCCTTCGCCCTGTCTGCACACAACAACCAACCCAACTGCACGCTTCACCACAAGGCACCCAGGCGGGTATCGATCTCAGTTTCTGCCAAAAGCGCTTCCATACAACCACATACCCTGTTTTTAAAGGTGAGGTTTCCCATCCCCAGTAAAAAGTGCAATATGCACTCGGTCAGCAAGGCGCAACCGTAAATCAGAGTAATACAGTGCTGACCACGCCGAGACGTTCAGTAGGCTCTCGGTCTTTCTGTTCCGCATGCAATTGTTTGTTGTTGACAACGTTATGTTAGCCTAGCATCGAAAAATAATCTCATTCCACTCCGTCTTCTACTAGTCTGCAGGAAAAAGCACTCAGACACCACGCTGGCTGGTCAGCTGGCACTAAAGCAGCAGATTTAAATGCATCAGAGGTGCTTCATGGAAAAGGGTTACAAGTGGAAACGCCTCGGCTGCAAGCTTCCTTCAGCATTGGTCGTGTAGCGTGGGATGAGTGAGGTACCTAGAGTAATGGATAAATAAAACAAAGATGAAGGAGTGCATGAGCAGCAAACCATCACATCAAATAAAAGGGAACGCTCTGGAAAGAGACTGAATTGAGACTGCAAATCCTTACTACTGGAATAAGGAAATAATTCATTTTAAAGAAAATCTACCTTTTTTCTTCATTGTCCTTCAAATACACATTGATGCACAACCTGAAACGTTACCCAAGTGACACAGACAATACGTGATGTACCTGGAGCTAATGTTACAGAGTGCTTTCTCCTTCCTGTTAACAGAGCCTGAGAAACCCAAGACTGAAGGAAATCTTGAACCACCGAACGGAGTCAGGGAGCTGAGGCACCTGTGATTTGTCATCTTGCCACTCACGCTAATAATTCAGTTCACAAATTGCCAAATGAAAGAGCAGTGAAAGGCAGTAAATCACTGTATTTAGGACAGAGCGTCTGGCTAATAAAGCCAGCCCTAAATGTGAAGAGAGCTATGCACGTTTAATAAACAACTCTGGGTGTGACATTTCCTTGCAGAAGACTTCCTAGAGATCAGGACGAGGAGAACCTGAATCATATCAGGAGTAAAAAAAAGAATGCAGATGTTCCTTGACTGGCAGAACAGGTACTGAAGGACAACAGGTTGCATGAGGTTCCCCAGAACGTCAGTCACTGCACCCAAACTTGCCAGAGTTCCTTCTGGAGTCACCTTCGGTTGTGGCTAAGCCTGAGATTACGACAGGTGAATTGAAACGACCTTCCTTACGTACCTGATGCCTACGCTGCTACTGAGTCAGAGGAGCCTTGACCAAAGCTCGCTGTAAAACAGCATATGGCTTGGCCGAGCCTCCTTCAGCGAGACAGCTACTAACACTGCACCAACTGAGGCTTGGGCATCTCCATGTGCAGCACACGTTGACACAGGCACGAGCATCAGACAACAGGCAGGCTGCTGAAGCAACGGCTACCTCCGTTGTACCTACCTCTGAGCACTGCTGCGGTGTTTCGTCCTTAACTATTTCACAGTGGCTTGTTCAGAGCAGCCCTAGGCAGGGCTGATACACTTAGAGCTGGGAGCAAGACAGTTGGGTCTCAGTTAATACACCAACAATGCTCTGCCACCAGCACTGGAGCTATGCACTGCGTGCCAGGCTGAAGCCGGCAGGATTACGGCTTCGTGAAAGCCGTAGTGTCTGCTTGTTGAGGCAGAACTATCATTTCTCAGTATTTGCATAGCCTGCAACCCTACCTGAGGCAGAGAGACTGCTTGTTACACCCCATTATTTTTAAATAATTTGTTTGAAGCCATCTAAATCTTTGACTTTGGAAGGTGTCTCTGCACTCCCCTTTCAAAGCATGCATTTGAGTACTTCTAAAGCCACACGCGGTTACCTTCATTGTCACGAAATAAAACAAATTACTACTTCAGTCTGAAAAAGCCTCAGCACATTCATTCGGTCACGGTATAGGACGGTTGTTCCCTCATCATCACTATTTGGTATTCATACATACATACCTGCACACGCCGTCACCATTATGCCTAAAGTTTAATCAAATTGTTTTCTACTGAGTTGAGTGTCTACCAAGTCAGAGAAAAGTCAGGGTCCTGCTTCTTCATCCTAGCAATAAAATCTTCATCTGGAAGAGGACGTGACTGTAGGAAGGGGAAATTGCTCCTGAAGGTGACAGAAAGGAAATTCCTCCTAAAGGTTTCATCACTCGATTAAGTGATGGAGTGCCTCTGCTTTACACAAATACGGATTTCCAAAGCCCTGGAGAGTGTTTCACACCAGAAGTCTGTATCCAGTGAGCACAAAATGAGGCAAACTGAAGTGAATGCAGACAGGACAGCAGGACGTACGCAGATACCAATAGATATTATTAATCCTGAGCACCACGGATTAGAATTTAAGCTTGGATGCTGCAAAGTACACGTGGGAGGTGCAAACCTGATCTGTCAGGGTTTGGGGATGTTCCTCAAGCCCAGTCCTTGAGAAAAAGCCTTCTGAACTTGAACGTCTGGAATTAAAGCCCTGCAGCAAACAGGAAGAAAAGCATTCTGCCAAAGGATTTAACTGTTAGGTTGTAAAGGGCTTTTGTCCGACATCCAGTACTGGAACAAAGTACGCTACCGTAGGTCAAACAAAGAGCATTTACTCCTGTTTAAGGTTAAAGAACCCTCTACCCAAATTTTACAATAACAAGTTTTATTTCCATTGCTTTAAAGTGACAAATCCTTTCGGTAAAAAAGCAGTATTATTTAAAAAAATGATTGGAAGATTGGAACGCTTCTTTTTTTTTTTTTTTCCAAATCCCTAAAATATTTCTACAGCAAAAGCCATCAAAGCAGTTTACAAGAAAAAATACGCTAAACATACATTGCACCATCTACATCTGCACACTACACAGATATCTCACTGAAACACTGCTGGAAAAAGACTTCAAGTTAACGAATGGAGCTGCTTTGACTCAAGAGACAGATTTTTCACAATCTACTCGAGATCTTCAGTAAACGTAAACATCCAAGGGAATTCAGATACGCAACGTTTCCTCTATGAAATCCTTTCTCATTTCCCAGGAAAAAGAAGTTCCCCAGGAAGAGTCCTGTGTTTCTGCATGCATCACATGAGGCGTGTAATACGCACAGCTCTAGCTCTGTGTGCTACTCCAGCACAAGGATACTCAAACGTTATGTTGAAGAACAAAAATATATTTAACAAGTAAACCTAACAAGGACCAAGCTGGTCCTTCTCAGTTACAGTCAAGACGGTATGAGTGACATTTTAAGAGAACAGGGGCAGTCTCTGCAATAAGTTGCCAACATTTTGACTTTCAGCTTATTTTGTTACACTACAACAGCAATAAGAGTCATTTTTGTGATTAAACACCGCAGAAGAATACGAGAAAGCTTTGCGGGGGAGGGAGAAGTTCGGAAGAACGCTTTGTGAGCTATTAGTTTTGCAATCCAGCTTTCCAAAGCCAGTTTTTCATTTGGAACAAAATAAGAGCAGCTGCCCGTGCTGAAGTGAGGTCAGCTTTGTTCCTGCCTGCCTCCCACCTGGACCACCAAGGCACTGCCTTACTGCTGACCCGCAGCACTGGAGGATTCTTTGGTGGGCTGAAGCAGAGAGAAAATGGCATGGAAGACTAAATGCCAGCGTACAAAAACACAGAGGAAAGGAGGAAAACGTTTCTGTATGTCTTAATATTATAAGATTACAAAAGACTCACTGTGATGACCGGCATCAAAAGGAACCCACAAAGCCCACCCCAAGTTCATTTCAGTCATCCTGCAAGCTTTGTGGGTTTGCAGTCATTCATTGTCCTGTCCGGTGTTTCCTCCAAACCTGCTCTGGTAGAAAATTAAAAAACAAAGTTTTGATATATGAAGTAGTACCATCAGATGTGCACACCAGAAAAATCCCATCTAAAGAAATCCAACCATTATCGTTGAAAATTTTTTTGACCATTCGTGCACTTTATTGGCATTCATGCAGCACAGGTAAAAAGTTTTGCTTCAGTACCACTCGCCATCGCTCTCAGACCTCAAGCAGAAAACTGTACCCTTCCCTCACTTTTTCATAACCACATCATCTCCTTAATTACCTCCTCCGGAATCCTGGACTCTGAAGGAGCCTGCATGCTAAACAGATGCACAGACATAATGCTACGAAGGGAAGAGCTTCAAAGAGAGGTCGGTTTTTATCTGTGAGATCAGCTTACGTCCCTCCATCCAGCGAGACGCCAAGCATGACGAGGTGGAGACCCAGTTGTGGGGAAAAGGCTCCCAGACTCCACGGTTCGAAGGACTAAAGGTCAGCCTTCCTCACGTGCTGTATCTAGACACGAAGAGGAACATCTATGATTGAACATGAGCCAGAAGCGTGCCCAGATGGTCAGGAAGGCCAGTGGCCTTGGGCCTCAGGAAGAATTTCTTCATGGAAAAAGTGGTCAAGCGTTGGAACAGGCTGCCCAAGGAAGTGGTGAAGTCCCCAAATCTGGAGGCACTGAAGAGATGTGGGGACAGAGTTAAGTCATGGGACTTGGTTGGTCATGTAGACTGTTAGACTTGATGATCTTGAAGGTCTTTGCCACCCTAAATGACTCTACGATTCTGTATCTTGGCACTAGTGTAACATTATGGTGGTACCATGTAACTGAGGCCAGTCCCCGGAGCGGAACCATTCTGAAGGCACAGAATCCACAACGGCCTTAACACAGCTCTGAGAATATCACAAAAATCACTATCACAAAACCTTTGGACAGTTTTGGGGACTGGCTGATCCCACGAATTTGCTCTTGATGATGAGAAAACAGCATTAACTCTTTGAAGAATGCATGCAACTGAAGAAGACTGGGAGGGAAAAGGTGGAGTAAACTCTAGATCCAGCTGAAAATAAGTCTGAGAAACAGCAACTATTTAAGAAAAGCACTGTCTTGGGAAAGGGACAGAAGCTCTTATCCCTAGATGCTGTAACCCTTACCCCAAAATCAGCTTCTACCAAGAATTCAAAGAGACGGAGTAAAGCAAGCTGCAGCAGGTTCAGAAACAACATGAGCATCGGGGATATTAACATGCAAGCTCTGGTCCCATGAAGCCCTGATCCCCAGAAGTCCGGACCTACAAAAGAAGGCCTCTCCGCAGTTAAACTTAACTGAATTTGAGGTTAACTGGCAATAAAAATAGAAGCTTGCCTTGCTGCAGAGCAAGCATAAAACCTGGTCTTTATCACCAGGAGGAGTTTAAGTGTTCTTTTCACATTCCCCTGCTCTTGAGGGCACCCTTAACCGAAGCTGAGCGTTCCTGTTTCAGACACAAGAGCTATTCAAGCTGCAAACTGGGAATGCTTTGTCATCTAATCATCCACCAGCTGAGAGGTCTTGGAGAAACAATCCTGCAGCTGAGGAACCAGAGTACCTTTGGTCACATGGGAGCCACGTCAAAAATAAGTAAATCAAAGCTATGTTCGCTTCTCCTTCCCCTGTCCTGGAGGAGAGCAGAAGGGGAAGAAAAGCACCTCAGGATCTTAAACCTAGAAAACAGGAACGATTCCCAGAGTCAACATCCAAGGCAGAGAGAGCAGCACCTCAGAATAAGCCCAGCCCAAGACAGATCGTTGTTAAGACACCGGTCCCATTCCACGAGCAGCCAGTGAAACGCCAAGCCAGGAGTCAGAGTGAGAGTTTTAGGGGAGGAAATGCAAATCGGACTTCAGAGCACCAAATCCAGTTCCTCAGCTTGACAGGGAGCGATACCTCTCCTCACTTGCCAACATCAAAAAGCAGAGGAGAGATCATCCATCACTCCCTGGCTGTGGTGAACTCCGTGGAGGAGAGAGGACGCAGAACTCACACTGATAGATAGTTGGAGGAAAACTGAGTCCTGCAGAACCGAGCAAGTTGGCAGTGCCGGGCCTATAATTAGCTTCCTCGAGTCAGAGCGATAGGCATCTGCTGTTACTGAATTAGAAGGCCCAAGTATGTATTACCACACGCATTATCTCACAGCAGGCATCTGCAGAGTCCTGAAGTTCCTGAAGTACTGGCAGAATCACTACGGACAGGAGGCACATGCAGAATTTCGAGGCGAGTCTGTACACAACACGCGCAGTCTCAAAGGGAGGTCACGTAACTACGAGGCCTGGTGTGGAACCGAGGGCTGGACGAGCTGGTTTCCACCGAAGGCCACCTCATGGCATGATCCAAAAAAAGACAGTGACCTTGTGGAAGCAAGCCCTTGGTGCTAAGGAATTCTGAGCTGCTCCAAACACAGATTATTTTTGTAAATGCTGAAGAGCTTGGAGCATTCGGTGAATGAGGCGTTATCGTAAGAGCTTTGCTATGGCTACATCCCTTCCAAAGTGATCACCCTGATAAAGTACTCCCCGTTTCCCCTCTAAAATCTTTGAGGTTTTCGGCATCGAGTGGAAACAAAACTGTAGAATCTCAAAACGAAGCAGTCCTACATCCAAAATGAAGCATAAACGCTTCTCACAGACCGACAAACAGCAGAAAGAGGAATCTCATAGCCTCAAAATTCAGTCACCCTTCTAGCACTTACTTTGAACAGACGAAATTAATTGCTCCTTTTGCAGATGTTGTAAGACACCCCCCAAAAAGAAACTTACATTTTGTTCTTTCCATCAACAAAACCTCAAAGCACTCTGGAAAATTAACTATTTTCTAATTTGTAGGACAGGAATAGCAGCGCTTTGTGTCTTTGAAAAGTTTCTGTTGGCCCACGAGGCTTCAGTCGCTTCCTGTGTTTTCACAATAATTGCTCCTCTCAACAAACCCCTGAAACGCAGGAGTCTCATCTGCCGTTTGATGCGGTTCCAGCTCCTCTGCTCCAGGACAGCTGCTCCGTACCGCTGTGACCGAGGACATGCTACCTCATTTTTCCAAAATACGGGGCCTTAAATGGGTAAAGCAATTTCCCTGAGACGCTACAGTTTGGGTTACCAGAAAAAAACACATCCGTTATCGGCTGCGTGCTCCTCTTTTCACCGCTTTTTCTTCTGAACACGACACCACCTATGCACGTATCAGCAATAAATGCTCCAGGAACCTTCCATTTCCCTGAAAGATGGCAATACAAGAACAGGATGCAGACGGCCGTACGCTTCTTCACAGCACCAGGACATCCGTCTCAGCTCCGCAGTGCACATCTCAGGCAAGGACGGGCTCTCTGCATCACACGTGCCATAAATCCACGTTCTGCACGGCCTAGAATCCAACCGTCTCTCCCTGCGGGTGCTTTGCAGTTCAAACCTAAGGCGTAAGCCGCGCTTCAGGTTTGTGTAAAGTCCCCCCACAACAGAGGTGAAGAAGCTTGTTTCCAAAACAGAAGCTGGGAATTCCTGTAGCACGGATGCTCACGGTCCCAGATGCTGCTAGCAGTTGCACACAGGCACCAGGTTGTCGTAACCGTGCTGCAGCACAGCCAAACCAACCCTAGAACACAACAGCAGGTTGTCATCGTCCGTAGCGCTCTGGGGAGGTCGTCGCTTTGTGATGCCAACTTGCAATGATGTGTTTTCTCCTACGGAAAGCTCAAGGAGCAGCACGTCACCACACAGACTCATTTGATCACAGCCCAGCCTCAGGTTCTCTCTTTACCTTTCAGGAGCTAAGACTTGCCCATGCACCTGTAAGACCAGACCCATTCCAGGAAATTCAAAGCATGAATAAAGGAAGCGTGTAACAGGACAGAGCTTCACCACCACACTAGATTGTCTGAACTTTCCACTCTAAA
The DNA here is from genome assembly GCA_011076525.1 of Nettapus auritus. NCBI lineage: Eukaryota > Metazoa > Chordata > Aves > Anseriformes > Anatidae > Nettapus > Nettapus auritus. The sequence goes on along the minus strand of CM021769.1, from coordinate 4,102,295 downwards.
TCGGGGACAGGGGTGTTTATGTGCTGGGGTGTGGACAGACTTGGAGAACCCATTCAAGCTGGAAGAAGTTACTTACAGACAAGTCATGCTATCTGAAGCTAAAGTAGCGAAATTATTGTATTTCAGTAAAATAAGTGGCTCTGCTGCCACAAGCACGGATCCTAGCGGTAGCTTTTCCAGGGGTTAGAGCAGCTGAAGACCTTGCCCTGACCGGCAGCAGAGGTTTGCAGCATCTCATCTCCCACTGCAGATTTAAACTCACCTGGGATGCACAGCCTCTAGCTCACCCAGCTACCCAGTTCCACGAGGCTGAAATCCCCCAGGTTATTTCTGACAGGGTAAGGGAAGCTGTGAACTGATTGTGCTGTGGCAGGATGCAGCCTGGCTCCCTATGGAAAATGAAATGGAAGCGCCTGGGGGAAAACAATGCACAGCACACCTTCAGCACTTCCTTCTTCCACTTGCAAAGGACACTTGAATTCAAGAAGAATCTCCTCTAAACCTTGATTTATAGCAGATGTAGTTTAAACAGTTTACAAGGGAAGCATTTTCTGATCTTTTGTCCAGCCTCTGAAGGGAGAGCACGAAAAACAACAACAATGTTAAGTCATAAAAAAAAGTAATTGTAGTCCTCAGCAACTTCAATTCCCCTTCCTTCACTAAGCATCTGGTTTTTGTTAGGAAACATTGTAAAGTGATTTTCCAAACCCTTTGACATGCGTTCTGTTCAATAGGTCCCAAAAGCCTAGGAAGGAGAGCATCAAACAAAGCAAGTTATTTATTAAACCATACTAATGAAACGGGTCTAACCATTTTCTTCTGCTTACCCGTTCCCTTCTGTTTTCCAGAGCAAAGGGGTAGGGACTTCACATGTTAGGATGGTGCTCAGCGCTGAGGAAACCCTTATTCAAGCAGATGAGCCAGGAAAAATTTGCCTCTACACAACTCTGGACTTTGAAGATACATGTGATTAAGTTATTTCAGAACAAGTTAATGCTCCAGGAATTGATTACACCAAAAATAAGCCCAAGAGGAAAGAGACAAGCCAGAGCGTGCCCCCCTTACAACAGCCGAGCTCTACGGCTCTCATCTGGAGCAGCACCAAAAGCTGCAAGCTCCAGAAGGATGCGGGGCCTTTTTGCTCAGAATTCGCAGAGTACATCGAAGCACGTGCAATAATCTGTGTTAGATAGCTAATCACAGGAATCCTACGCCTTCCTTTTCTCCAGTCACTCAAAGCGCTCTCTGCAGCTCTCTCCCCTGACCCGATAATTACTCGTATGGCTGCATTTTGTTCTTTTCCAGGAGCAGCATGAAACTTGATGTGAGCTGCAGGAACCCAGCCAGTGACTATACAAGCTGCTGTTGTGATAGCACAAGGCAGAAGCCAACTCGGCAGGTAATTGGACTTGAAGTCGGAAAGATCTTTCCCAGTCAGCTTGAAACAGTAATTTCGTAGGGGAAAAATACATTGTCTTTATCTACCACAGGTTACCAAAGGAAAACTTTTATCCCAAGGCAGACAAAAAATGCCAAGTCGCACCTCCACCAAAAGGATATTAAAAGGTAGATTTTTATTTTTTATTTTGTACTCTGCAGCAATTCAAAGGACGTTTGCAATCTGCTAGCAAGTCAGCATTAATAACCACCATGAAAGCTTGGGTATCAAAACACAACAGCCTGTTGTTATAAAGGAGTATTTCTAGTATTTGCTGGTTGTCTTTTCCTGCCCGTTGAGTAAAATGCACTGGAAGGTCTCACGTAGCAAGTAAGCTGCTACTGTAGTTATAGTTAATTCCTATACATGGCTACAACAGAATTCATTCATGCTTCCAGAGTAATCCTAGGGAAAGCTGGAGGGCTAATGTCAACCACTTCACTCCTGGGCACAATTCACGTCTCCAAAAGGCGTACTTTGAGTAACTCGAGCGCATGAAGCGCTTCATTTTTCTAACCTACACACCCATGAAAGCGGTTCCAAAGCATTAGAAACCCATAAAGAAAGCTAAAAGCAGAAATAACTCGTCGTGGGCAATGACATCGCTGCGGCGTTCGGTATTGCCGGTAACCGCAGTGCTGGTGCCAGCAGCCCGTACTCGGGCAGAACTGGAGCAGTCGTCTCCCACCGTGCCAGGAGAAGAACTGCAGGTAGCAGAAGCCAACAAGGAGCTCGTGTTGGCTGTGATGAAAGAGGAGCTTGCACAGGGGGAGAGCATTAACCTAACAGCCCGCTGAACCACCAGATTGGATGTGTATGGGAAGATGCACATCTCTGCTTGGCAGAAAATGGGAGCAGAGTTTTATTTAGACATGGTGTATTAGTCACCCACTTCAGATCTGTAAGACAGACATACCGTCCTCAAACATTGTTCTAAGCTGGTTTTGTTTTTCAGCCAGACACCTCTTTCCCCTCTTTCCTTGCCAGCCATACATACTTGTATACCCCAGACGAAAAACAACACCCACTCACAAAACAAAGAAAAAACACACAAGAAACCCAGTAACCTCCATTTTAACATCTCATCATTCCCAGGTCATTGTAGCGAGGGGGGATGTAACTTTTCATGAAGTTCCACAGCCACTGGAAAATTTCTGCCTACGTAAAGCCTGTAACCCTACCACACACCATCAGACCCAGATCTGAGTCCATGGCATTAACTATCGTATGTGAAAGCAACAGGCTAAACCAAACAAAAAAACCTTTAACAAAAGTAAAGCCTTTAATTTTGTTGAGTTTATTTGCTGTTGCTTGACAATAAAACAGAGTAGAGTTTTGTTACAATACAACCAATTTTGACCCTGCTGGAAAAGTCTGTCTCAAACAAATGGCCTGAGCCTGGGATGGAATGACACTAGAAAATTCCCCGAATGGTGCCTAAGCACAGAGTTAATAAAATAGTTTGTCAAGTATGTAACACTGAAAATACGTATGCATGTTTTCAGTACTCCGAAAAAACCTTGTGACTTATTACCCCACGTAGTGCTTTCCCCCAGAATATATCCATACATCCTCAGGAGGCCAAACAACTCCAAATTATCTTCTTCGGCACCTCCAGAAGACAGAGTGGCAAAAAAACAAGCACTCCAGGGGAAAAAACAAAAGGCACTGATTCATATGCAATTATCCCAGCTAAATTTACTATTGAAACCATTGCTATTCCAGCTGTCCTTGACACCTGCATAGCAGGGACAATGGAACATGACAAGCACGCTCTTATGATCCATTGCAGTTTTCAAGCTGACACGCTAACTTAGAATTGGTGACAGTCAACAGTTCTTGAGCTGCTGCATTAACGGAATTAGCACAAAACCTGCCACGCTGAGCATTCAAGGATCGGTGCCACAGCAGTGACAAAGCAGATGGAGACAGAGCTTTACCCACCACCAAAAAAGTATCAGGAGCCCAGGAATAACGTGGTTCTTTCTGCTCAAAGATTCAGTTCACACAGTGACAAGCAAGCAAAGTAAAACAGAGAACTCGTATCTGAAAAGTTACAAGGGAGCACGTAAAGGGAGGAAACTTGTAATATCCTGTGCAGAACATGTTCCCACTGTGTTTTTTTTCTTCCCTAAACAAGAATTAAACTGAAAGATTGAGAGCAGAACAAAGATTTTTTAAGGTCAAGTTGCACATGATTTTCCAAGAACAAAGCATCTCACTGTCTATTCTGTAATTCCCTGCATTTCTGGAATCATTTACAGAAGTTGTGTGCAGAAGCCATTCCTGGAAAAACAGATTTAGACTCTGGTGTCTAGGATGTCAGAAAAGCCTAAGAAAAAGTGTTTTTAAAATGTAAGTGTCATTTCTGTGCATCTGAAAGAACACTAACTGAAATCCACTGCATCAATGTGCTGGCACACATCCACCAGCCTTGCCCCAGACAACAGTATAAATACACAAAAGCTCTTTTATAAGGGTTCAGATAAAGTGCAAAAGAATACGTTCAACCTGACAGAGCCACCTGAATCCAGATCCTGGAAGGAAACACTTTCATGTCTCAGGCCCTATGTTATCTTTATAAGGACATTAATTTGTACGGCACGTATTTTATCTGCGCTACAATAACAAAGCAGATGTACATTAACCAGATACCTTGTGGCGTCTGTCAGGTGTTTAAATATTTTGAAAATCAAATGCCAAAATACTATCTGAAGTCCAAACGCTTAAGATTATCCAGTGCAAATATGTGTACATTTCCATCAACTATGTGAAACGTGTTTTTTTTTTTTTAAATTTATTAAATTCTAAGAAACAAACCAGGGTTGCCAACATACACACAGATAATACAGGCCTGTTTCGAAAGTTGATTTCATCAGGAAGATTTAGCTCACCAATACTTTTATTTTAAGAATATGAATGCTGAAAAATATTTACACAAACCCGAAAGCATACATGTCCATCTACACTATGCAGGCCCTGTAAAGTCTTGAAAAATACTCTGATATGGTACATTTTGATATGCTTGGGTGGGCACTATGCATATTATGAAAGAAAACAACAAACTACGCATTAAACAATACTCTTCTCTTAACCATGTTAGAAAACACACTTAAGAAATCAGAGTATGGTGTCCCTCTCCCCCATATATATTTTGGGAAAGTGATGTATATCTTCTATAAACCATTCATTTTTGTGAGAGTCACCAGAGGACTGACCTCCGGTTTAACCAGAGCTCTAGCTACTTTTTGCTTCTGGCAAATATTGTTTGAGAGAGGAAGTTAAGATGACTTTCTGCACCATGAAATGCATTCTACCAACAGAACTTTAACCAAGACAGTTCTGTATGTTAATAAGTTACTGTGTTAATATATTTACTGTAATGCTTTGCCTTCTTCCCCTACACTAGGCCTCATGTGAAAATATACACAATATTATTAGCAACAAAAACAAACGGTCTATAAGGATCACTGAGTTTTTGTTTCAGTTGTTTGATTTCTTTTGTATTTTGTTTAAAAACGCCATTTCAGTTATCTTCCAGAAGAGGAAACACACACCAGTCCTATGCTCCAGTGAAAAAGGAGTAAGTACTACTTGTGTTTGCATCACATGACTACACTATGACTCTGATAAATCCATCAGCTTTCTGAACAAGGGCAGGAGGGTCAGATTAACTCATACCTGAGGTTAAAGACTATTCTAAATAAGTAACTGGACTAAAGATAGACATCTCTAGAAAGAAAATCCACCAGCGCAGACTTTTCATCAGAACAAGTATCTGAATACCACAGAATGAACCAACAGCAAGGTAAATCAGGCAGCTGTGATACACGAGTTGCTCTCAACCCAGGATCACTAGAAACATAAAATAGGTCTCACTGCTGCATACCTTGGATGCTTGAGGAGTAGAAATCACGTGAACAGTGCTGGGCTTAACTCCGTTTGCCTTAGGTCGCTTATAAAGGGCGAATCTGCTTTTCCTGCGTCCTCTGTCACCATTAGGGAGGGAGCCATTATACCTAGAATGGAACAAAAAGTTTGTCATTTAAATAAATACCAACAATTTAGAATACAGAAAAGGAAAGCAGTAATTTGGTCACAATATCCTGATGATTTCTAGGGTGTGGTTATAAACCAGGTAACAGCCATAGCAAGCTTTGCTTCCTAAATTACTACGGGCCTTCCAACATTCCTTTCCTGCCAATGGTTGAAGTTTTACTCATCGCTAATAAGGCCATCAGCTACAAATGATAGTGAGCTGTTCAGCCACAGAAATAGTTCTTCACCTCTAGAATTAAAGGAATTTGGGAGAACGAGTTCTAAATCTTTTCTGCAATTTCATGACACAGGGAGTTTGAAAAACTCCTTTACCCTACCATTCCCTTCCCCACAGCTCACGTAAGAAGGGAAAAGACAAGTGGAAGAAGAGGAGTGATTTGGAAGAAAAAATCCCACACAATTTAGGGGCAATTAAAACTAAATGAAATGGAATTTTAGTCTAGCCATATAGGATTTTTTTAAAATCTAATCACAAATGTTTCATTTATTATTAAGGAAGAAGGACATGCGTGTTATTAATTTATGTGACTATTTGAGGACTTGTTAATAACAGCCTTTATCAGGTGTAACACAGTAGCCTTCACCAGTTCTTTCATCTCTCCCAGGACAGAGCCCTAGTGGATAAGTTATTCAGAGAAGCGTTAAGCCTCAAGGGAGTAATTCCTTCCCCAGGGAAGGAACCAAACCAAGTTTCTTTGCAATGCATAAGCACGGAAATCACATTTCCTCCTCCCCAAAGATTTAAGAAAGGTAAGCACTTACTATAGCACCTTCACCTGCAACATCCCTGACAACTTGCAACTGGTCTGTGAAGCTGTCTCAGGGCTTGGACTTAGTGCACAGATGCTTCTTTCATACCTGATCTTCAGAGTTTTCTGACTTTTCCCTGAAGAACTACAGCTGCAATTCCACTTCTAGATTTCAGTAGTCTGACTGGGGAGGTCTGTTCTATACTAGATCATGTACATTCCTCTCCTAGAGTCTTTGTGATTAAAAACTAAGATCACAACAAGGAAAAGAATCTGGAAAGGAGAAGGAAGAGGAAGATTTAAAGATGACAAACTCCCTGGAAGGCAAAAGAGGTTAGAAAAATTAGGAGAACTCATCTGTTTAGAGTTGCACTTTGAAGGAGTTCAGCTCTATAGCACCACACCATCTTCAGATTACAAGTTGTTTGTAGCCCCACAGGAGCCCAATAGTCACTCACTGCTCAGGCTGTACGAGAAATTCCTTGACAACTGCTGACTAGGAAAAAGCCATGCAGTAGCCCAGAATTATACTTTTCATATCATTACCGTTTTGCATACATACCTACCTAGTTTGTTTAACAAGAAAATGTACTTGGAGAGATTTGAATCTTTTTGCAAAAAGAGAAGTACAGCAGATGAAACCAGGCAGTCTTGTTGCTAAAGCCCTGCAGCACTGCCTTGCAGAAGGCTACAGCCTCACACAGAAAAATAGTTTAAACTTCTGAACAATAGTACCTGAGATCTAAGCTGCAGGACCGCTGAATGTTCATGAGCACAAATGAGAACAGACTGGAGATTACAGCCTCAAATTTAAGTTCTAGAACATAAGGGCTTAAATGTTCGAAAACATTTAAAACCAAACTTGAGGTTTGTTTGTTTAAATAAATATTTAAAAACCCGATCCCATGACTCAACAAGAAGTTAGGAGCTTTTCAGCTGGGCTACAGTTGAACTTGTTCTCCCACTCCTATTTTCACAGGGAAGATTACTGTATCTCTGGAATATTAACAAAGATTCCCCAGCACAGCAGAACACCAGGAGTAAATTACTTATTTCATGCCTATTTATATCAGGAAACTTGTTATTAACCCTATGTACGCACTCAGTTAACACAGGCGATTCTCACCACAAAAGAGAATGCTTCATAGAAAAATACATCAACACAATCCACAGACAACTCAAATACAAGCCCTCAACACGTGAGTGATGTGATTTTGCAAATTGAATCTTTTCAGATGTATAGATATGCCATCCTTCAATGACATTACTACCACAAATACACCAGCAACTTTTACTCCAGGAGAGTTAAAGACAATATTCTTCCTACCAGTATTTGTACCTGAAAATCCAAGAAACCAGTAATTCCTGAAGAAATCAACATCATCACTAGCTTTATATTCTATAATTAAACATTTTTGTATTCATGTGACTATTTAACAGCACCAAATTTAAGCAGTTTCACTGAAAGTTAAAACCAGGAGGGTGGGGTTATTATTATTTTTTTCCTCATATCCACAAAGCAGTTATAACTGGAGAGGCTACTTGATTTCATTTCAATTTTTTTTGCGGGATTTAAACAGTTTTTAAACAAGGAAAGAAAGAAGCCACTCAAGGTTAAAAGGCCTTTTGGAAGCTTCAAATAGGAAGGAAATGCAAGCAAAGTGAAAGTTTAATTCATGTCCTGATTAGCACTGACAAGTTTTCATGAAGGCTCTCTGTGCCAATTTCTAGATTTCCTTTGTGAAAAGGGCAGGAGGACTCGAGTAGTTTTTGCTATTTGTTATGCTTTAATTATAGACTTGTAAGCTTAATTTTGATCCGACGCTGCTAAAAAGGAGATAGGACAATTACCGGCATACCTATGTGTTTCCCAGGAGAAAAAATTAGCATCAGAATTTGCCTCTTCCCCCTCCACAGCCAGCGGAGGGGTTTGTTTTTTCCAGGCCAGGTTTCCCAAGCTGCACACCATGGCCCAGCCCTCCCCTCAGCGCTTGGGCCCCACGTTTCCCTGCCACCTCCTGAACAACCCCACTGGCAAAAAAAAAAAAGCCACAAAAGAGCCACAAATGAGCCAGTTTTAGGGCCAAGGGATCTCTGCAGCTGCAGCAGGGCACCCAGCCCGCCGGCTTGGCCTTGTCAGCCCTCTGAGCTGAGCTGCCTCACAGGAACACGGCGCCATCCATGTGCAGATGAAAGCCAGCATTGTGTCCAGCTAGGGAAACGTGCTCCAGGAGAAATCCACCTGCATGGAGGCCATCCTGATCCCTCACGGGTCTGAGGGGTGCTCCTGAAGCCCTCCAGCTGCTACCACATGGCGGGTGGAAGAGCAGCGCCGTGCTTCTTCCAAATGCTTCTCAATCCGAGGACAACACACGCTGTGAAACCTCATGGGATAACTCTTCCTGTTGATAGCCCTATTCCTTGCAAATAAGGGAGTGGTGCTGGCACAGGCTGCGGGCATCATCACTAACAAAGCCAGTTCCCTACAGATTTACATCAAACTGTGGAGGACTTTGCTATACAATGACATGCAAACTCCCATACCGCTTTTCCCAGGGCTGGGACACGCCACAAGAGCCTCCCCTCTGCTCTCCAGAGAACAAGACCACACATGCTCTCTCCCACAGGCCGAGCACTGCAGCAAGTTCTTGTTTTCCACCAGTCCTGGAGCACCCTACGGGTCTACTTCAAAGATCATCAAGTTGTAAACCACTCACGGGATGCTTGTTCCACAAGCTGTTGTATTTTGGGTCCCCACACTCTTTTCTCTTTTCCCCCTTTTCCTTTTCAAAGGAACTAAGCAAGACCCCTGCAATTTAGGGGAAGAGCTCTAGAAATCTTGACATGGACCTAGAAAAGTTTGATTTCATCTCATGGAAGTTATCTCCAAGATGAGGGAGAACAGCTATTAGCTACCATACGCAGAAGCTGCTGCTTACAGCCACGTTTTAAAATGCTATGAAAATACGAACTATAATAAAACTTAAACATTCCTTCATATCTGTGCAATCTACCTCCCAGGAGACTACAAACAGGTCAGGTAGTAATTTTCCCTGGTAATACTTCCACTGAGCAAAAAGGAGTGACTTCACCTATCTTTCCTCACTAATACCAAGGGCTCCACTGCACACACCGTTTTTAGGGCAAACCATCCTGTTTCAGAGCCTCAGCCTCGAACAGCTGATATGCTACCCAGAGCACGCCTTTGCTGCGCTAAACAACAAAGCCACAAAAGTATTAGCAACAGCTTTCCTCGTGAAGTCAGGCTTGAGTGAATTTTTCCTTTTAAGTACATTCTGATGCCGTGTTTGGTATCGTACAGAAGCAGATGCTCAGCACAGAGCAACAAGTCAGTTTGGGCTTACACTTATTTTAAACCATCACCGAACTCGTGTGGGCAAACACCGCAGCCAAAAGCAGCAGTCCCACCCTTCATTTGCTATTTTGTTCCCAGCTTCTCTCCCTGGTTCACATGAATTGGAAATAAAACCAGATTTATGCTTTAAATTTAGTTTTAAACCACATCAATACCTTGCTCCCCAGTTCACTGGGAGGCCACAGAAGCACTTATAACAGTAACGAGAGGAAAAAAAGGCACAGGGGGCTGGAGAAAGATTCCTTTGGCAGTGCTGTGAGCCTATACAGTTATGACATCTACAACACTGTAAGTTTAAAGATACATTATTCACCTTGCCAATATCCAACCACAGGGCTTTTCACAGCTGTAGGCTACAGTCCTGATCAACTGGAAAGCCCTTTTCTGCTCAAGTATCCAACTTCTACTCTTGAACACATATTAAAAAGAAAAAAGTCCACATGCTAGCTTACATCAAAATGCAAACAAAGTTTCAATATATGGAATATCGACAGCAAAATATATTAACTTACATTTCTTTTTAGGTAATTCCATCACTGATATTTCATTCTTGACACCATCCCTTTGTACCATACCAAACAATTTATTTTGTACACAGAACTACTGTACTGTTTCAACACAGTAACTTGAATGGTTTGGGATTTTCTATTTTTTTTTCCTTCTAAAAATAATATTGATTGAAGTTTTGGCAGTGAATGCAGGACTGGCTCTTGATTAACCAACACTGTAGTGCTTCACAGATGACTGCCACAGATTACAAGAAAACTCTCTAATGCAGAAGTTCCTAGGAGGTGGGAAGAATACTATTGCCAATACCCCCAGCACTCTAAGTCTAGCTATTTCCAATTTTTTAGAGGTAGCTCAAGGAGCCTACACTGACCAAAGACTGTTCTCTTTTGTATTCCGGAGATGCACCTTTCCCTTCTCACCAGGTGGACCTTTGGGAAAGCATACAGCTGTCTGCTGGTCACAGAATGGCAGACGACAGAGCTAGACAGAACTGCAGGACATCACCCAGTCTATCCCCAACTTGAGGACTTGATCCAGTGTATCCACAACATTTCTGTTAACATTTTGGTTAATCTGGAAAGTCAGCCGTCTCCACCTTGCAAACACTGTTCGGTCTATCTTCAACAGATATGTCCTAGGACTTCAACATCTTCAGAGTTACAACTCTCCCCCATACGTGCAACAAGGGAGATCCAAGTCAAAGCACGTTTCCTGTTCTCCATGCCAAATCCACCAAGGAACCTAAATAACCTGTTCTCTTTTCCATTTTACAGCAGGCTCATGTGTTATAAGACTTGATTCCCATCTGATTTTTCTCTCTGAAATAAAAGCTTCTAAGAAGTTAAGAGCACTAACTAAAGTAGCCTTAAGTAGAATTTGTTACTATTAACTATAGCATCAAGTAACCCATGAGTAAGACAAGGCATTCCATCCTTTGATTAACAAGAGCCACGAATCCAGGACAAGGTTTAAGCAGTCTTGGGGAAGTCCTGAACAAAAGGCACATAATCCCACCTCAGACTCTGCTGGCTAAGACATCTCTACAGGCATAAACGCTTCCTGATCACTCTACCAGCAGAGCAGCTTAATAAAGCAGTCTTCCTGCAGAGCAAGAAAATCCAAACATGCAAGTTCTGAAGTCCCAAATAATCTCATCTCTTTCCCCAATTAAGGCAATGTTTTTGCATCTGTGTACTTGATTATCCCTGAGAAAAGTATGTCGGAATAGTTAACGGTGGCTATAATCAGCATTTTTGCACACCCCCCCCCCCCCCCCCGAGACAAATATTTGTTCTTCAAACTTATATTTGGGAAGTCATTTTACCCCTATAAAACACCTTAGAAAGCATTCCCTTCTCCAGTACTTCTGGAACACTTGTCGGCACAGTGATCAATCCTGTGTGCTCACCACAAGCCTCTGGTCCCCAGCACCAGGATTTAGGACTGCCTGCCTTGTTTAGTGCTACCCGTACAGCCCTAGAGCCTCCAAAGAGGCTGCAGTGCTTCAATGAAATGCGGCCTGACCTGATAACCCCTGTAATTATTAGGCGGACTGTCAGAGCAAAGGCTGAGTTGGCGTGGCTGGCTAGTGATTAGAGGGGATATTTTTACTCGTCAAACCAAGACTATTTGAAAAGTCTGCTCTAGATATGGACCCTTACAAATGCTTTTTTTAACTACAGTCCAGAAGAGAGTGGCAATTGCTCCTGCTGCCATTAAGAACCTAGGAGCCACCTTGACTAAATGCTCTATGCTAGCGTTACTGTGCTTTTATGGTCAAACACAGCCAGCCTCTTTCTGAACAGAAAGAGAAGTGTGGATGAGCTGAACACACGGCTAAAGGCACACTGAAAAAGGCCGTCAGAGCCACCTGCAACACATCAGATATGCTAGAAGCTACTTCCCTCCTTCCCAGGGTACTCAGATTAAGCTGAACCTTATCTACCGAAAACACTGCAAGAAGCCACGTGGGAAGTGGCAGGGGTTCTCCACGGTCACCTTGCTTCTCCTTTAGCATTCTGGAACAGAACTGGTTGTTCTTCTGGTTTGTGTCCCTGGCTGAGGGAAAGAACCTATCCCTGGCTGCTGTGGCTTCTTCTCAATTCCCCCACCCCACAAAGTCACTGAAGGAGCTGGAAGAATATGGTTCAGATTGTCAGGAGCTGGTTGTTCAGCTACCAAATATATTTCAACCTCTATATAAAGTTAAAGGATACTCTATTTGCTTACAAATACCATATTAATCTCTAAGGAGCTGCTTTCAATCTGCTTTATTTGCACTATGTATTCAGTTTCCTTCAAACTGCCCAAATCCCTGTCATTTTGATATTCCCCCCACCCTGATGCAGAAGGGAATTTACCAAGCACACAAATACAGAAGCCAAGTGACAGAAGCGACCAGTTTCCAAACAAGGGGCACACAGGTCAGGTTTTATCACAGCAGCTACGTTTAAAATATAAAGACCGAATCCAATGAAACCCATAGTTCTGACACTTGTGCAAGCGATGTCACATTTCTTCTGCAATAAGGAAAACTTACTTCAGAAAATTCTTAAACTCTGACCAAATTCTGCTTAACGAGTGGTTTGTTACTTGTCCCAGATAATTTTTCTGGAAGATATTTTTTTTTCCACTCTTGTGAAACCAAGGACGGCAGACCTTTGTCACTGCTTTGAAAGACCTGTCTCTGTAGAAGTTTCAACTGGTATAGTAACCTTCGCTTGATTAAAAAATGAAGATCTTCCATTGCATGTATTATTGACAATGTGGAAATGCGTATTTCAAGAAGCAGCAGTGGAAGATACAGGTTGCATGGGCTTCTGCAAGACACCTATACAAACAGCACAAGAGTTTGACGAGTGCTCCATACTCTTCACAAGCCCAGAGGAACATGCTGATGCAGATTACCAGAGCCTCAGGATGAGCTTCAAATAAAGTAGTCAAATAGCCTGACTGTTTAAAACAACTTAATAGCTGAAAACCTACCCAAGCAACCCAGTTAAACACTACAGCCACAGACAGGAACGAGTATAGCTGCACCTACATCATACGTTTCTTAGCAGTCATCCACAGCCATCTGGCTAGCAGGGAAAAAGAACAGCTACCTTCAGTAGGAAAGAAAGAAAAAAACAGCCACACCAAGACTCTATTACCACTTAAGACACTATTATCCCAATTCCAACGTAAGCAATATACCAGAAGAGCATTAGAATGCAAGGGGTTTTCTTTATAGAAAGCAAAGGGTAAGAGAATCAGTTCCTTCACATAATGACTTCCTTAACAATCCTTATTTCCAGCATTTTACTGCTCCCCCCCAGCATTCATTTCACAAGGAGGCAATTTCCTTCAGCGCTTTAAGGCCATCTCCAAAGCTGTCAGCTAAAACCATTCACCGCTGCATAAAACCAACAATGCCAGCGCACGGCAAAATACAGGGTATAAACTAATCAAGTTCGTTTCAAAAGCGTGCTTTTACTTCGAGCTAAAGGAGCATAAAAGGTGGGCAAAGCACCATGTTTAAAGAATCTTCTTTCCAACCCCAAATCTCTCATGCTAGAGAAAACGCTATTCATCTGGGAGTTATCTATCATCTAGGCAAACACCACTGAAATTATTTGATACAGCGTTTTGTTAAGCTAAATACAGATAGATGTGATAAAGCGAGATCCAGCTTTCACTACGTTCAAAACAAGTCAGATAAACACCAAATTCCTTTCAAAGGAAAAGTACAATGCACAGCTGGGTTTTGATGAAAATGAAAAGTAGTGAAGGGGGAAGTCTGTTTAACCAAAACACCACGGTTTTACATGGAAAATTTACAGTCTCTTCTTACATAGCAGATCAAAAGTGGCTGGAGGTTGCGAAATTAGAACAAATTAAGACTTTACGTAATGCAGGGGGACAAGAGACTACGAAACATACCTGCTCTGACATACCAAGCACGTTCCCAACCCATCTGTGCTTTGTACATGAAGGTGCAAAAGCAAACTGTCCAATTCTTAGTCTGAGGAATGAACAGGAATAACACCGTGTTATGTCTGAAACTTCACTGCATTAAGCATTACGGAGAAGCTACGTTGGATGCAAAGCATCGTTCGGGCCATTAACCCAAACGCACAACTCAGACAACTCATTTTCTAAACCGCCAAACGCTCCCCTTAAAACCCTATCAAGGACTGTTTGACTGCTCACATTTTATAACCGAAATAAGAAAGCTATCACTTCTGCTTATCCTCCAAACACAAGCAGCTGTAATATTTTTGTGATTCCGCAGACGAGAAGTTGCAGGGTCTGTTACTTACAGCTTTTTCACACACTCAAGCATGACAAGAATCTTTTCAGGTTCATTCCAGTATCATTTAGCACAGAGGAAGAGGGAAAATTTACATCCATTTCGTGAATCTAGGTGAGCTCAGAGGCAGCATACTGAATAGGAAGTGAAGCACTCAGCTACTGCATCCTGACCTGCAACGTTTATGTCAAATCATATCAATTTCAACATCCCTCTTACTTTCCCAGGGAAGACAGCCTTACAAATGCACGGCTCTCCCTGTGCAATCCCAGCTGCTTCACAGATCCCCAAATGTTCGCCTCAGGACTAGAAAATAAGTAATTGGGTTTCTTCCTGCGTAGCACTTGCAGACGCTACAGCCTCTCTTAGCACAGCAGCTTCCTCAATATCGCCGGTGCTGCATCACTGCTAGGGCGGCACAGCCAAAGGCAAGGCAATCTACTGCACGGCCTGCTTGGAACAGGAAAGTAAAGGGAAAAAAAAAAACAAGGAGTTTCCTTTCTGCCTTCCAGTACCCAGCAAGATCCACAGGATAGAAGTTTCCCAGTGGGATGCATTTTAGAGGGCTTCACCACCACCGCCTGGTAGGAGCAGACACGCCAACCTAGCTGAGATTCATTCCATGGTTACGTTCAGCATGTAATATTCTTCCAATTCTTATTCTCCAAACAATACAAACCAAGAACAGGCATTTTATGAGGCAGATGTAAAGATAAAACCTCAGCAGAGGTAAGCAAGCATCGCTGTAGAGCCCAAGCTCTGATTATTTCTTTTCCACCCCCAAGACTTAATGGAGCAGAAATTAACAGTGCAGTAGTGCAGAGAGCCAGACTTCAATGTATCTTCTTTAGAATTAAAACACCCTGACAGCTTACTAATTCACAGCATCCTTGGGCGTTTGCTTTTTATCATAATCTATAACAAAGTTAATCAGTCACCTCTAGCCAGGAAAAGACTTTGCAGGGCTGTTAGATGTTTACTGATGATCAGAAAGACCAATTCTGATTCCAGACAGCTTTATAATTAAAGTGTTGCAGTCTTACACTTTAATGCAAAGCTCTTGAGATTCTTTTTCCCTTAAGAGAACTCCCCAAAATGTTACAAAGCCAAACCCCATAAATATTTTGGGGTTATTAAAGTGTATTTGCATACACTTACTGAGAATGAATCAAAGTCACATAAATGACGTACGCCTGAAGTTTTTCATTTCTAGAAGCTCAGATTCTGATCTCCAGAAGAATCCCACTCACGGCTTCTTGCAGTTCGGTCAATGTCCGCTCGAACAGGAGCCTTTGTAGTGCTGGTATCTTCAGATGGGAAGGCACGCCGCTGTCAGTGATGCAGCCAGACACCTGCCAGGTCACTCACAAGCTAACTATGCTCAACTGTTCACACACAGATGCCACCACCGAAACCCTAAAGCCAAGCTGCGAGCTCTGCAGCGGCTGAATTTCTTGGAGGACCACAATTTTCACTTAGTTTATCTGCAGCGCCGATCCAGCCTGCCTATTTCTGGTTAGGCTCTACAAAGCGAAGTTTCAGAAAAGCTGCATTTACACATTCCTGCTGATGCGAAGTAATGCACACAAGCGGCACAAGGGTTTGTAGAACAGAAAACAAGCTAAAACCACATACAGTTCTCTCTTCTTCTTCCTTTGGAAATCTCTTTTTCTTAGCCAACACCCACAAACACAGCACACTATTACTATTTTTGTTCACCAGCTTTAAAAAAAAGCCACCCCATATGCTTTTCTTTATTTATCTCAAATTCTTTGATTTTAAAGGCAAGGGAGCACGATACAGCAAACCAGACCAAAAATACAGAGGACCTGTTTAAAGCAGCGTTTCCCAAAGTACGGGCTATAATCCCAAATACTATTACAGGACTTAAAGCAGCATTTGCAAGCCAAATGGAAATTCTGCCATAGAAATCAAAGCTGATGAGCCCAAAACTGCAGCTGGAAGTAGATTCCCCAGCAAAGCATGTCTGAGGAGATCTGGTTCAGGGATACAGAAATGAAGTAACCGATTACAGCTGACTGGCTCAAAAGATTCCCTTTTGCCCTCACCAATTTTTATACCTGACATCAGTCTCCATAAGGGCACCTGGGCCAAGAGCTGCTGTTCCCAACTGACCAGAGGAGTGTATGATGCTACGAAATGTCACATCCCACTGCCTTACCAGTGCATGAGGATGTATAAATACTCTATAGATTATGTGTACTCATACATACATATGCATTTGGAAGATACTTACATTTTCACCTCTTCTCCCTTGCCCACCTAAACACACTGCATGTTTATCACGGAAAACAAATACTCCTTTACTACCCTGTCAAAATATTGATGTTATACCTCTAAGACTATCTGTAAAGTTCTCCCACAACTGTTGTACTTTCCTCCCAATGCCCTATCAAAAACACAGGGAAGAGGTACAGCGTTTGCTTCCATTACGCAGAAATCTCTTGTGTGAGAGATGCCATCACTCTACCACCAAGTGAGTTAGTAGAAGACAGGGAAGATGTACAGAAACGTAACTCAGCCTGTTTTTAGTATCTTAAGTCTGTAAATTTTTCAAGTCCATCTCCTGGAACCACCCGTTACAACATAACCACCCTGAAGTCTGATAGAGAAACATTCAGATTTGGACAAATCCCAAACAAACTTCTCCTCTGGGACTTTTGGCCTGTTTTACAAGCACTTAGAAAGTCCAACTTTTGCCCTGCAGAAAATTTAAGGTTTACGTTGAGTAACAGAATGCTAATCTGGGCTCTGAACTGAGCTCATACACAAGATGCAAAAGGATGAGGCTGCTGAACTACATGGGACATTATCTGTAATTCCCAAGGCCTCCAAAAGGCTGATTTTCCAGGAACAGCAGACAGTTACCCTTCAGGTACATCATTTTCCATTGAAAAAGCAGAGATGAGCTGATCCAAAACAAAAGCACGCATCACCACAAGATCTTGGTTCTGTACTGATCATTTCATCGAGAACACTTATTTAAGCCTGTGCTAGTAAACCGTTTGCTACCACAGATATTTTCTAATGGAAGGCATTATGCTGACTTTCATATACAACACAAACACACACATTTTCTATGCTGAGTTTTTCCTTCACAGCCACGTGAAACAGACCTCATGGTGTAGCCCAGGCTGCCTGTAGGGATCACTTATGCACCCAGAACTCTTCCCGGCAGTTACCTGCAGCGACAAACGCCTGCGTTCGTTCCAATTCACTCAAGGTTGACATCCCACAAATGTTACAAGCAGTAGAGGTGAAACAATGATAGTGACACAGAACAATCAAAACCAAGGAATTTCATAAGCCAAGGAGGCAGCAAAGCATGATTTCCTCTGGGTAACATGTCTCGCAGTTGGATTCCTTCTTTGTCTGCTATGGTGACAGCTCCAATTGAACTTCTTCCTGAGCAGCGAGGCAAACAGGAGCACATGGATCCCTGATGCCTAACAAAGGAGGAGGGCGTGGGGGGCTGATTTATGTTACACACAGTCCTTAATAGAGCCCAAGCAGGGTTGGGGGGCTTTGGAATAAAATCAGCTCAATGACATACCTCATTTCCAGTTACAGGCTACAGCCTCACCTGCCACAAGCTCTTCCAGTAAATCACTCAGCGTTCATCAGAGGCAGATGGAAAATGACTGCAACAGGGAGCCAGCAGTGCTGGCAGATTGCAGCGTGGAGTCCTCTAGCAGCTACCTCATATCTGTCTCCATCTGTTTGGGTCATCACCCTAAGCCTCCCTACCCCGTTCTGCCCCTACCCCACGTCTGCCCTTTGTGGTCTCAGAGAGGCATCAGAGCCTCAAACACTTCGTCTCACACCACTTTAATATTCCTAAGCCGTTCTAGAGGCTACAAACAGTTACGATGATCAGTTTGAAATAGGCACCTACACAGAATTTCTCTACACTTTATGTAGGCTTAATTTATTCCAAGCCCAACTGCGCATCTGAAGTCAGCATCTGGACTTTCCCTCTCCCCAGCCCCAAAGCAAACTAACAAAAGAAAACAGAAGACAAAACAGAAAAATAAAAAACTGAAGTGGTCCTGTCAAGTGCAACATGCTATAGCTATGCCTTTTTTATTATTATTATTTTGACAACAGCAATGACTAGTATATTTTATGATGCCACACTGTGCATAACCAAAATTCCCCTTCCCCCCAAAAATGGCAAGAGCATAATTTCTCCTATTCCTAGGCGTTAAGTAAAAAAAAGTTTAGATTTTCACATTATCCCTAACCATACGACTCTTTATATTAAGTTAATCATAAATATAGGTGGGAAATGACCTTCACTTAAGTAAACAAGAGACTGCTTCCAGTCACATCAAATCCGCCTACTTCATACACAGAATGGTGGCAACAGGGGCTGGGGGGAAAAGCAGAAAGTCACTTAGCACATCTGGTTCTAATGAACAAGCTGCTGCTTTTACAAATGAATACACTTATTTTCTGGATATTAAAAAGCATCATGTGTGCGCCTACCACTCATTTATTCATTTCACTCAACTGCTTTGCTCCCCCGACTTGCGCATGACAAACTGATCCTTAACGCATTTGGCTAACTCCAGGCAGCACAAAGCATCACGCTTTTACCACCTGACACGCTCACAGCGAGTTTCGTCAGCTCACAAAACTGAGAGGGCTGTTTCTTCTCAAGCTGCCATCCCTGCCCCAAACTTACAAATCAGCCCATATTCTCGCTGGCTGGGGTCTGAATAGAGCCTGCCGCTGGAATCCAGCCAACCCCCAAATCCAGTTCCTTCCTTCCTGCCTGCACCGGCTACAAAATGCCCAGAGGAGAAAGAACAAATCATTTCTTGCCATAGAAAGATCTGCTAACTCTTTAACAGAGTATTACTTTACAGTTCTTCTCTCTATGCTGAGAGATTTCCAGTAGGCAAAGCTTTAATATAAACCAGTTTTCTCCAAGAAGTTTAAGGTGCAAAGTCACAATATACGATCAGAGGCCAATTCCTGAACTGAATTTCAAGTCACATCGCACATAATAAAACTAGGAGGGTACCTTGGGTTTGACATAGACCCTGCTAATCGCTTAAACCCCAGCTTTACTGACAGAAGAAACTGTACTTTTAATTTTGTAGTCTTCCTGAATCCTTACATGGAAAGGTATTTGCTATATTACACCCGCCTCTGCACACTGTAAACTCACAACTTGAAGGCTATACATCTAGTTTTAATGCAAGCATTACAGCTAGAAATGTGATTGTGCAACCGAGGAGATAAGGCAAGGCTGAGCCAGCAATATAACAACAGCATTTTGCATTCAAATACTGAAAGCAAGGCATAAAACAGAAGTCAGAAGTTAAGGCTCTTCTGCTCTGACAGCAAGCAGATTGTGAAAACACAGCAAAGAAAGGCTTAATTACCTCTCAGACTGAAAAGAAGGAACATATTCAGAGTGCTTTTGGGAAAGCTCTGTCAGAGTCTTTTAATGGGTGCAGGGACTCAATACCAAAAATAGTTACTTGAAGAAATCCTTTTGGAATTGATGACAAACACAGGGCACATCCCTGAACAACAAAAGAGCAGCTTGCAGTCTGTACTCCAGCAGCTTCATCCAGACACCCTACCTAAGGGAAGTCTCACCCTGGTCAATGGCTTCTTGTTAATCTGGTGAAGCCCAGCTAAAGGCAAAAGAGGAGTAAGAAAGCCATGCAAAACGGACCTGTTTGGCTATTGCCAAAATTTTGTCTCCAGATTTAGCTCTGATGGAGGAAGGCACTCAGCCACTCGTTTCAGCCAACGCTTGCCTCCTCACAGATTTGCCCTAAGACCAATTGGTTTCATTTGCTGGTACTTTTTGGCAAAAGCCTCTGAGGTATTGACAGCCCATTTAATGACGTCTTGTAGCAGAATCGGATTAACAAACACTCGTGACCAAATCTTGTCCCCAGCACTGCTCTACCAGCGGGGACGGCCATGCAGCAAGGCCCAGCAACCTCCTGTGGCCACAGGCCGCGACAAGAGGCCGCACACAAAACTTGTGAATTCACAACTCACTCCCTGATGCACCTGGAAACTATTCCAGCGAGTGTTAAGATCCAGAAAATAATTCAAACAACGTCTTGCATGTCTGTTAGCAGGAAGGTGAAGACAACTACTACAAGATAATGAACCGTAACTGTTCCAAAATATTCCCCTCGAAAGCCAAAGAGATTTTTGAACCCAGGTTTTGGGTTTCACAGCTGTCTGCTCTCAGAGGTCAAGTGCGGACCATGAAGAAGGTGAGTTGGAAGAACATTCTGATTTATTAGTTAATGTTTCATTAAAATACATGGTGATCTACAGAGATGGGCAGAATCCTGCCACAGGATGTGTGGGAACTGTACAGCTCTCAGTATCTTTAAACAGTTTGGTCTTTCCTATGAAAGAAGCACACGCACACTACTTCTGTTTCAACTACAGCCATGCCGTTACTAGATCAGACAGCAACAATCAAAATAAAGTCGTGCTGCTCCATGTGAAGAACTACAGCTGTGCTTATATCAAAGTTTCAGCCCATTAACTTCTGTGTCTAGACTAAACATTTCTTTCACTCTTCCTAAAGGCACGTGCTAGAGAGTTTGCACATTTGGTCTCCAGTTTATTTGGAATATGCAAAAGGAGACTTAAGCTTTTAGATTCTTCAATTTTAGTTTATTTTCATGCAGCGACTAATTGTCTTCACAGTCAATATCACTTTGTCTTTGTCCATGACATTTACATGCCCTACGAGGAAATACCTCCTAAGTTTGAAGCATACCTGTTTGTTTAAGCATTACTAAAGCCATAGAGTTCGG
This sequence comes from Nettapus auritus, assembly GCA_011076525.1. Classification (NCBI taxonomy): domain Eukaryota; kingdom Metazoa; phylum Chordata; class Aves; order Anseriformes; family Anatidae; genus Nettapus; species Nettapus auritus. Next base: position 4,081,045 of record CM021769.1, on the reverse strand, counting down.
AGAATAAAGTTCTTTCACGACAATTTATCAACTTACGGGATCCTAAAATGAAGGCAACATATATATTTCAAGGTGAGGAGTAATTTGAAATCCTACTAACTACATCATTACACTTGGACACGACTGCCTTCTGAAAAGCGTTATTTATCACTCAGAGAAAGATGCCAGCGTTTCTCCTTTGTCCTCAATTCATTGGATGCAAGGAGGAAAGGAGAATTTCGCAACAGGGATTAGTTAGCATTACAGTACTCAAGGAGAGGACTAATGCTTTTAGGCCTTCTCCTTTTTAACACGCTGTCAACTATCCGTGTTTTCTTGCCTGTCCCCACTCCTTTGGGAATGCAGCACAATAAATTGACATTTTAGGGATTTGTCTCACTGCGCAAATGACTGCTTTTGTCTCTACTTAACACAATTAACTGCTACAGTCAGACATGTACCTGTGATGTAGTTAACATAAGCAGTAAGATATAGCAGATAGGTATTGGGTCAGGATATACAGTGTACTTAAGCCCTATATTAAAGATGATATTATTAAATAGGGAAAAATCACCTAAAATAAATCCCTTTCAGCAGCACAAGACGGGGCTTGCTCAGTTTCCCTGCCTACCAGATGAATAACCTGCTATCGAGAGAAGCGTGCCTAACAGGTCCTCAGCAGTCAGCACCTTCACATCGTGCCTAATCAAGCTCAGCTCTAAACTACTTTGGTTCTTAATAAAAAAATAAAAAAATAAAGCATTGTAGATGTTGCCTGTACCCACTTTCACAACTGTTTATAATCTATTTCATCTATAGAGCCTTTCTGTTGTGAAACAGGAAAGCTTTCGGGCGAATTGTTCTTTCTTCATCCTGACCTAATAACTGACCCTATAAAGCAGCAGCACACATGCTTCTGGCTGACCTCAGGGGAATTTATAGTCGAGCACTGGAAGAACTGAACAAACCTTATGTGCAAACAGTCAGTACTCACCCATCCTGCCCAAAAGGCCCTAAAGCTAGGCGCAGAAGTTGAACTACTTAGAACAAGAAAAAGCTGCATCCAGCCAATGCAAGTCCAGTGCCACCTCGTTCACACACCACTCATAACCCAGCTGTACTAAAACCCCATATTCTCAGGCCACGCAGCCCTTCGGTATCAAGCTTTCAAAGACTTTGAACATTGCTATTACTGCTGTTGAGGCTAAATGTATAAGGGATATCTCACATAGGGCACATCTGATCGCCCACGGAGGGCATACGATGGGGTGCCAGAGCTGGACAGCACTGCTCTGGCTATCATCCTGCCCAGCACACTCACCTGGGGCTCTAGAAGCTCCTCCTGCCCTTGCTTGGTGGTCAAGCAAGGCCCGTCCAAGGCCACCGAGTAATAGGATTATAGAATTCTAATCCCACTTACAGCTTGCTGGAGAAGTTACAAATTGGTTGGGCCCCCCCCCCCCCCCCAAAGTTTCTGAAGGGCATGATGATCTCCAGACCCAGTAATAAACTGCGTAAAGCTCTACCAGGAGCTGGCTAAAACATGAGAATAAATAATATTTATCTTACTAATAAAAGGAGAATTGTCGCTCCTCTGCAAGAACTGACAAGTAGCTACCAACTAAAGAAAAGTTTCACACCTCAATGAAGCAAAGACCTGTTAAATTGTAAACACAAGAAAGGAGCCCTGGTACAAGTGGCACACATTTACAGTAGGCATGGAAACAACCTTTCATCTAATTCAGAGTGGCCAGATTCTTCCCTGCTCAAAGAATAAAAGGAGCTTCAGCAGAAATAACCCAGGACTAGTGGAGACTTTAGAGAGAGAAAGAACTGAATATCCTAGCCTCTACTTAAAGGGAAGTATAAAGTTCTGAACAGCATCTGGTCCAAAGGGAAATAAGTCAGCTACAAGAAAAGAGGAACCCCTCAATACAGCATTAGCACATGCAGGTGATAGAAGTGAATGGCGTGAGACCACCAATTACTGAATTAAGTGTTTATAAAAAAAGAAAAGTGAGTAGCTTTGCTTTACAAGTCTTTCTGGAAAGACCTGCATCCCTGTTCCTGTCCCTCAGCGTCTAGGCTTGGGACAAACCTCACATGAGCTTTTCATTGCTGACCTTGGAAGGGAGCAAGAGCAAACACCAAACGTTGTTGTTGATAAAATAAAAATTATCCTCAACGGAAATGAGATTTAGGGTTATCAGACAGCAAAAAGTACACCTGGAAACCAACAACAGTTTCTGCATGAAGCTGGGCACTCTGACTGAATCCTCCCCAATTTCACTTGCCTTGCTGAGCAGGGGACAAGTGAGCCACGCGTAGGACAACGCAGAATAACCAAACAACCCTGGGTGACACCAGCAGCACTCCTACTAAATGTGAGGTCGTACTGCCAACTGTACAACATGATAGAGGGGTCTCCTTTGTAAGGCTTCGTACCCATACTAGTCACAGATAAGAGAAATTCAGAACCAAAAACACGTGGCAACACCAGAAAGAAAAACGACAAGGCAAGGTCTGGTTCAGCCCACCTTAACATCTTTTTTGTTGCCTACAGGTGTTTTGCAAACAGCTCTAAGACTTTTTCTGCTGGCATTCTGCACTGATAAGCCCTACCTTCAGGTAGTGTTGGCTCAGGCTCAGTGCCACGCTCCACTCACGCAGCCTGGAGTACAGGGAAAGAAGGCTGCATCTTCTCAAAGCATCACGCTGGTGTGTGCTATCGCTACTAACGAACAGGAATTAAGCAAGTTAAAGGGCAGCATTAACTCGATAATAAATGAGGCTAAAAAAGGCATAATTTAGTTTGAACTGGATAATAAAAAGTTCCTGGCTTCTTAGGAAAAATCTGTTCTCAAGCAACCTTGTAATCGCAGCTGAAGAACAGCCTGCTGTTAAGACGGAGCATGAAAGAGCTTCAACGAGATGCTGCTTTCAGCAACGAAAAAACAAATCTTAATAGCCTAGAAAGTCATTCCTGGTTTTATAGGCACATTTTTAAGCAGAGCCAAGTGGACTTCCATAGCGTCTACTCATTTATAAATTCCGATTGAAAATGGAAGCTATGAATTCCTGGTTCTGCCAAGGGGGGCAAGGAGCAGTTACTTGGTTCTGCACGGGAAGTGCATCAGTCAGAGGCAAAGCCTTACATTTATCACACTTGTTTACTCAGAATAAACAGTCTGTTTTCTGTATTTAAAAAAAATAGTCTTCTACTTCTACACGTGACCTACTGCCTGTACATGCCAGAGGGATTACAGCTGAACTTCCCAAATGCACCCAGTTTCCTTTTTTCCTCCTCTCCTCCCTCCGTAACAAGCATTAAACCCCCAGATGTTTGATGCTCTGATTTGCTTCAGCTTCCACAGACCTTAACTTCTCGAGTTCGAGATTCCTGCTCTCCAGTTTTACATCAGGACCAAGATGCTGTGAACGCAGCCAACAGCCGAACACGGAGCTGCGCTCCTGCGAGTCTGAGGAAGTCAGAAGTGCTCCAAGGAATGCGAGAGTCGCAGAGAACCGACTCAGATGTGTTTTGTTTCTTAGCGTAAATGAAGCAGAACCTTTGCTCTACCCAGCTTTCATACACAAGCTTTCATTGAAAAAAAAAAAAAAAAAATCCAAATCTTTCCTCAGATAAAACCTTTCCTGCTATTTTTTCCTACCCCACAGTTAATGTTCTATTCAGCCGCAATATTTCTGCTGTTTGATGAATCTGCCCACAAGCTCTGAGCTGGCACTGATCACATTCTCAATATGTAGCATAGAAGATCTATCAGAATAGAAGCTCAAAGGTGCCCAAGAAGCCACCGTTAATATCAAATACACACACACACACACACACATATATATATGTATCAGTTTCTCCAGAACATCAGCCTTCCAGCTATGACTGTTGAAGCAAACGATTCCCTGGGAGAATCGTGACCTTGAACACATTTAACGGGTGGCTGCCGGCCTTCGCTATGCTGTCCTTTAAACGAAGCCTGAAGTACGTTTTAAAAATAAGTTCAAAAGTTAAAATCAGGTTCAAAAGCAGAACGCAGGGTATCTAAGCAGTTTCACTAATATATATAGCAAAGAAAATTACAGAATCACAAAACAAAGCCTTGGGCTCGCATCCAGCAGCAAACTCATCCAAGTGCAGCGTAAGCCCCCGGCACAGCACCGCAGCCAGGACCAGCCCTTCCTCTGCTTTCACCGTGAGCAGGAGGAGACGGACACCAAGGACGAGTTTTGGGCCCCTCACTACAAGAAGGACTTGGAGGTGCTTGAGCGAGTCCAGAGAAGGGCTACGAAGCTGGTGAAGGGTCTGGAGAACAAGTCTTACGAGGAGCGGCTGAGGGAGCTGGGATTATTTAGCCTGGAGAAAAGGAGGCTCAGGGGCGACCTTATCGCTCTCTACAGGTACCTGAAAGGAGGCTGTAGCGAGGTGGGGTTGGTCTGTTCTCCCATATGCCTGGTGACAGGACGAGGGGGAATGGGCTAAAGTTGTGTCAGGGGAGGTTTAGATTCGATATTAGGAAAAACTTCTTTACAGAAAGGGTTGTTAGGCACTGGAATAGGCTGCCCAGGGAAGTGGTTGAGTCACCATCCCTGGAGGTCTTTAAAAGACGGTTAGATGTAGAACTTAGGAATATGGTTTAGGGGATGATTTGTTAGTGTCAGGTCAGAGGTTGGACTCGGCGATCTTGTAGGTCTCTTCCAACCTAGACTTTCTGTGATTCTGTGACGAGCAGGGAGCATGCTGCTGCTGCCTCCGACAGCACCGCTGGCACCTTGCTGCAGCTTCTCTCGCCGCGCGGGTCGGGAAGACGAACAAAAGAGTGCTAAGAAAAGCCAAACAGATAATTGAACAACTGGAAACGTCCTTGGAAGCAGGAAATGCTCAAAGAACTTTATTTAGCTCATCAAGAAGGTAGCGATTAAGGAGGAACTCGGATCAGTCAGAAAAAGGCTGTGTGAGAAAGAGGAGTCTAAAAATGAAGGTCCCTTCAGATTAACACAAAGGCATGTTTCACATTAAACTGCTCAAAGTACGAAGCGGCCCGTCAATCAGAACAACTTCCCAAAGGTTATCGTCGAGTTTATCGCTGGAAACAGATCAGAATTTTATTTTTGGAAAAGGTTAAAGTGAAGCAGAGCTGCGGTCTGTTTGTCCAAGGATCTCCAATGGCCCACACCAAACAAAGCTGGGGAACAACTCACAGCAGCTCTTTGGGCAACACAAGTTCATTCATTCATTTACCGTAATGGCTGCCTCTGAAAATTTACACGTAAATATTGACAGAGATTTCAAAGTGCCCACTGTAACAAGGCTGAGTGTCAACCCTTATTCTTGTTCAGCAAAATAAAGTGAGATTGGATACTGCAAAACACAAGGTCTATAGGAAAGTTTTCCTCACCGTGCTGCACTTCCTTGCTAAGGAATAGCCAACAGGAGCGTTTGCTAGTAAGAAATATTACACCTACACGCACATACCTATCAGAAACCCCAAGAATTGGTGGCAGGACACCAGATTCAGCTCATCTCATGTCAGGGCCCAAATATTTCACTGTGAGAGAACTCGGCCACTAAGACATGTGCTGCTTTGGTGCTCCTTCAGCTGACACCACTAAGCACAGCACTCATCTGAGAGCTCACAGCTGCTCACCAACACCATGAAATGCTGGAGAAGCCTGCAAAAGGTGCACACACAATCTAAGGTACATGCTTACAGAGTCCAAAGGCAGAGACCTCATAAGCAGCACCCACAGACCCCACTGGTGAACGCCGTGGGCCACAGGACAGGCACCTTGAGGGGGCCGCTTGGTTCTGTCCAGCCCAAAGCCAAACCTTGACCCGTTCTGAGTCCCTGACCAGGCACATCAAACAATTCCCTAACACCACGACACCCTGCATCCAGCATCTCCTTCCCAAATCCCCCAGCCCCACACCCCAACAAACATGTCATGGAATATTACTTCAAAGGGACTTCAAATAATGCTCTAAAGAAAAAAGGACTACAAGTGTTTCTACTTCAGGAAACCCACAGCCTTTCGTGAACAGCTGATGCTACGAGCAGATGTACGCAGCCAGATGATCTCTTCTTTACCAGCCATCTTGACCCCCCGGCTTGATTTACATAAACTGGGTTTGTTCGCGACAGCATTATGTAAACCTCAGCAAAACCTTAACCCAACACGAAGTGCCACAGCACTTACAGAAAGCACGTAGCGGGCTACTGGGGGAAGTGATTAGAAGCACATCCGCTGCAGTGACCCACTGCAGACACCTTCGCCTCACCCTCTGTAACGCACAGACAGGATCACAGCCACCACAAGACAGCGTGGGAAGGTGTCCTGGTGGGAGATCCACCAGGGGATATCTTCCCCTGGACGTCAACACCAAGTACAGAAGCATCCCACTCTAATATTTAAGGCAGAGTAAGTTCAGAAGACGAAGGGAAAGTTGGATCCTCTTAAGAACAGAGCTCTCAGCAGTTTGCCAGGTCAGTCAATTTCTTCGTTCATCATCATTTTCCCCCACCCAGTGCAAAGGTCTTACAGCTCAAGACAGAAGTTATTCATCAGTATGCAATGCCTTTAAACACAAAAAAACACTCCAAGGTATCTCAAAACAACTTTTTTGGGGGGTCAAATTAGCTGTGAAGTCATTCTATCAATCTAAATCAAGCAGTTACAACAAAGACTTCAATGCTGGGCTTTTGCAGTTGATGGGTCTCGGTCTCACTTTGAAGAGCAGAGCAGATTTATGCTGTCTTATCTACAGCAAACGCCAAAGATTTTTTTAATCCAAAACAGGTATTTATATATTTTTTAATGCTACTGCACAGATGCTTAAGCCGTTCCAAGAATTCCCAGCCACAAATGTTGAGTCACCAAAGGGAAAAAAAAAAAAAAAAAGGCAAATTTTTTCTTATTTATGGCACTACTGATCACGTTTAAAACATCCGATTGGAAACGTGGCAATCAACCCCAGAAGTGCCAAACGGCCCTTAATCCAAGCGTAATTACCGAAGTTACAGCACTCCCCGGGTCGTCCCCATCACGTCCACCTCCTTCCACATCGCCCCCACGAAGCGCACCACGTCAGTGCCTTACCGCGTCCCACTGCGGGCTACGCAGACGGACCGACCACAGACACACTCGGCTGCCAGCTCGCAGGCTTCCTACTACAAGGACGAGAAGATTTGTGTGCCTGTTTTTATTTTTTTTAGTACACGCAATACCCAGCCAATACAACCTCAGTAGCTTTATTTGCCTATCAGCTGCTCCCTAATCGCCACGCTCGGCGATAGGAAGTTTATTTCAATTTTATTGGCGTGTTTCAACACACCGCAGTGAAGATCGAGACCTTGGGCAGAGCCGATAAGCCGGGATCGATGCGTTTCCATATGAAAGGGGAAGAAAAAAAAAAACACAACACGCCGCACTTCGCTATGGGGAGACCGGAGCCAAAACATTTCATACTTCTGTACTTTCAACGGCGGCTAAAAATAGTAAAGCAACAGAAAGGAAAACGCTTCCAGCTGCGCACAAAAAGCCTCTGCAGCACAACACCGATCTACGCGCTCCGATGCAATTAAAGACTCGACGTTACACCGTGACTTTATTGTTGGAGCCGGCGGTGCCCAGCTGAGGGTACCCTCCATTTTCACAATCGGAACAGCGAGATCGTTCCTTTATTAGATAGAGACGTTCTTCCCAAATTGAGTTAGTTAAATTTGAGTCTTTGGAGCGCCAGGCATGCCGTGTTCTTGCTGGCAGCTGGATGTTGTTCCCCTGTACCTGTATCTTGACCCGTATCGCCGTGCGGGGCGTTCAGCATCCCCAAAGGGAGGAAGAACCAGGGCTGGCCACACGCCTCCCAGCCCCGCTGCTGCTCTTGCCCCCTCCTTGCCATCCCAGAAGCCGCTCTGGGAAGGAAAGCCCAGCTCAGGAGGGCACCACTCGAGCAAAACAACAACAAAAAAAGCCCGAACGAGCAAAAATTAAGGGTTTTGTGACCTCCCAGCGGCTCTGGCACGGGTCCTTCGGGAGGCTGAACAAGGCTTCGCATGGGGCACCCGGCTAGAAACCTTAGTGTTTCCATTCCCCCGACCCCCAAACCATCTTCCCTGACCCCAAAACCATCTCCCCCTTTTACCTCGATCCCAAAAATATCCCCCCCGACCCCAAAACCACCACCCCCAACCCCAAAACCAACCGTTCCAGCCCCAAAACCACCCCCCAGCATCCCGCACGGCGACCGGCGAAGGGAAATAAAGGCAAAATAAAACAAAATAAGAAAAAATAATTTTAAGAAAAGGGAGCGAAGGGGTCCCAGGACGAGGATGACGACGGAGGGATGAAGCAGAAGCGAGGGGTGCCCCCAGCCTCCCCCCCCCCACAACGCCGCCGCAGCTCACCCCAGCACCACCAGCTCCCCGTACTTGACGGGCTCCTTGTTGGGGGCGCAGTGCTCCTCCTGGCTGGGGGAGAACATGGGGGCGCCGCGAAGGTCTCGCCCCCTTCTTCCTCCCCTTCCTCCTCCTCCTCGCTCCCCCTCCCGCCGGGGCCGGTCCCAGCCCGCTCTGCGCCCGCGGCCGCCCGGCGACGGCCACTACACCCCGGGGGGGGGGGGGGAGCGGGAGGAGCGCCCGCGGGGCGTACCAAGTGCGGGGGACTGGGAGGGGCGAAGCGGCCGCCCCTTGGCCGCTCGCTGAAGGGGGCGGGGTTGGAAGGAGACGCTGTCCCCCCCCGTCTCAGGGAGTGGTGGTGGTACGGGCTGTTGTGTGTTATGTAAACATAGAGTAAAGGGGATGGGGCTGCTCTTAAAGGGGCCGTGCTCCTGGGGGGGGGGGTTGGCGGATCTACTGTGATCCCAGGATACCCTGTGGGACTTGATCCCCTCAGGGCCAGGATCCCTCACAACCAAAGACCCAGATCACCAGATCCATAGGTTCCAGCCCCAGGCACCTCAGGCCGTCCCATCGCTGCCCTCAGGTCCCTCAGCGAGCAGGCCCGCCGTGTTCCCGTGTCCCGCCATCACCAGGCCTTGTGCAGCACAAAACTGGGCCAAAAAAAGGCAGCACAAACAAACAAACAAACAACAACAACAATAACAACAACAAAAAACACTAATTTTTCCGTAGTGACAGTGGGGTGCAAAAAAAAAGGGCTTAAATTTTCTGTAGTGACACCCAAGGGCTGGCCACTGCGCTGCTCATGGCCTTGGCAGCCCCAAAGCACACCCATCGTTTGCTTTCCCGCAGTACCCAACCAATGAGAAAACCCACTAAATTAGCCCCAAAATGATGCCTGTGGAGGACGGGAATTCCCACCGGCCCAGGTCTCTGCACCCCGTTTGAGGACAAAGAGAAGCAATTTCAATGGCCGCGATGCCTCTTGTGGCTGAGCTGATCCCTGGGCTGGGATCCCCCATGGGTGTGGATCCCCCATGGCTTGGGATCCCCCCTGCGTACAGATCCCCTGTGATCCCAGCATCCCCCATGGGACTTGATCCCCTCAGGGCCAGGATCCCTCACAACCAAAGCCCCAGATCACCAGATCCGTAGGTCCCAGCACCAGGCACCTCAGGCCATCCCGTCTCTGCCCTCAGGTCCCTCAGCGAGCAGGCCAGACATGTTCCCATGTCCTGCCATCACCAGGCCTTGTGCAGCACAAAACTGGGCCAAAAAGGCAGTGGGGTGCAAAAAAAGAACTAAATTTTCTGTAGTGACAGTGAAGTGCAAAAAAAAAAACCCTGAATTTTCTATAGTGACACCCAAGGGCTTGCCACCCTGCGGTGTTCACCAAGCAGTTCCCACGCATGCCCACCGTTCACTTTCCTTCAGTACTCAACCAAGGAGAAAACCCACAAAATTAGCCCCAAAATGATGCTCGTGGAGGATGGGAATTCCCACTGGCTCTAAACTGAGGTCTCCGCACCCTGTTTGAGGACAAAGAAAAGTAATTTCAGCGGCCTTGATGCCACTTATGGCCCTCACTGGAAATCTTCCCTGGCTGGAGCCATGGGCTGGGGAGCGAGCCCAGCTCCTCCTGCCGGGAGCTTTCCCCTGGCTGAAATTGTATTTAGCTATTAATTTTCCTGGTAATGCTATTTTTCTGCCATTTCTGGTGAAGAGGTGAAATGGAAAAATCCAGCCAATCTTGCAGGGCTGCAGGATGGAGATCTTCCCAGGGGCTGTGCGAAGAAGACAAGGTTTTATTAAAGACAGAGAGCTGAATTATTACAGATTTATCTTCTTTATTGCCCTAACAAAATAGAAAAGAAAGCCGGGCCGTAAGTCACTGTCAAAGAAAACAAATACAGCTTGGAAAACAGTGTGAAAAACAATCCTCCTGGCTGCATCCTCTTCGAGTCCTTCCCTTTCTCCCCCCAAACGCAAGACCTTCGTGTTAGCTTTGCTTTCACATGGCATAAACAAATTGAAATTGTTTTCCAAGGAGCACTCCAAAACAGTTTCAGACTTCCTGTAAGCCCAAAGTCCCACTGTCCAGCTGGATTTACAGCATTTTCTGCTGCCCCCTTGCCCTCCATCCCCTATGGGGATAGAGGATGAGGAAGGACCTTGAAGATCTGCTTTTGCCTGTTTCCTTCTTTCTCATTTTCTTAACATTGCGCACTTTTGGGAGAAGAGGCCAAAATGGACAGAGCCTTGCACAGAGAGGTTCGTGAGTGAAGAAAATACACCAGTTTGCATTGCTGAAAAAAAAAAAAAAAAGACAAGTGCAGGGCTGAGAAAAAGAGCTGAGCAGGCTTTAGGGAGGTGTATTCGGTGAGATAACCCCTGGACTCTGGGTTAATGCAGTTTTTTTTTTTTTCCCTTGGAAATGCGACTGTCTGTTGTTTTGACAGTGACTTATGTTGCAGCGAGGGGTGAGCGGCAGTAACAGCCTCTTCATTTGGCAGTCCCATGTTGGTTGTTTTAGGCTGAAAAACGGAGAGGTCAGGCACAGCCCCAGCCCTACAAGGTGTTAAAGGGCCTTTCTTCCTAAAGCGCTGGTTTTCTCCTCGCAGCTCCCAAGGACCTACTGTTCCCAGCACTGGAAACCTGCTTTTAATTTTCTAATGAGAGCAACGAGGTGGAAACACGGGCAGGGAGCTGCTTTGCCATACACTGCACAGCTCCCTGTCCCGCACCAACACTAGCACCGGCGCTTCCTACAGCTCCAAAAATTCCTTTTTGCAACTGAAGCAAACAAACCGTAGCTGGCATTTTTCCCCAAATCCATTGAAATAATGGAGAAATGTACCTACAGCTGCATTCAATTATTTTTAAGCTCGAATTGTCTTGCGCTTTCACCTTTGGGATGGCTCCACGTAGCTTCTTGGGGCAGCTTTTTGGGGAGCATCCCCTGAAGTCAGAATTGCTGATGACTTTGAGCCCCTTCCTTGCAAGAGGCAGCTCATTCCCGGCTTTATCGTGAGCAGCTGCTTGGCCAGGGCAGCAGCTTGCAGGAGGGCTATCCAGCAAAGCCAGGAGAGCATTAAAATCAGTGTCCAAAAAAATCCTAGACACAGTGAAATGGTGCGTGCCCGTTTGTTTTTAAAATGTAGTAAAAAGTTATTTTAAATACAGGAAGATTAATAAGGCTTTAATTCAGCAAAGTACTTGCAGATGTGCTGGACTCAAAGTACTTCAGTGCTTTCATGAATCGGGGCTTAGGGAACGAGCTTGAAATATAAAGTATTGAAAGACATCAATAGCCCTCCCACCATACGTGTGGCTCACATTGCACGTGAACCCCCTGGGATGCAGGATCGGCTCTGGCAATAAACAGGGGCACAGGTTTCCATCACCAGCCCAGTGCTCCTGCAGGGCCAGGTCTGCATTCAGCCGTCAGGGTGATGGCTGGTAAGGATGTGCTGCAGGGCTTAGCACAGCACCAGGACCCTTCCAGTTCCCTGCTTTACATGCGGGGTTTGGTGCCCAACCCAGACTGAAACAGATTTGCATTTCTTTACAATATTTGGGAAGACATTTTTATCTTTGGACCTGGTAATGTCTTAATTTTGCACTTCATTTTCATTTACGGTAGCACGTAAAATTTAGGAAGGGCAACAACATCAAAAATAAAATGGAAGAGCTGAAAGGATAATTTCAAGTATCATGGTGGCACCTTACGAATGTGTTACAGGCTCGTGCCTAACACATGAGTCTTTAGTAAAGACCCTAAAGGGTTTTTAAAAAGCAGAGTAGCTACGCGGAGTGACAAAGGCCATTAGAAGGCAAAAAGGCAGTCATCAAAAGGCTACATCTAAATGAGGAAGAGGGAATACAGCACAAACACTGGTGAATACAAAACCACAATCAGACAAGAAAAAATGATGTTACAGAACAATTTGCCAAAGGCATAGAAATGCACAGAAAAATACATCAGGGACAGGCTGGGGACAGCCCACAGTGCAAGGGTGAAAGAAGTGGGGATAAAAAGGGATAAAACAATGGTGGCTCAGCTCAGTGAAGCCTCTGCACCAGAACGGGGTCTGGAGGGTCCCAGAACAAAGCTGTCTTCATCAGGGCTGTGGCTGGGGAACTCCTTAAATACCACTGTCAGCAGCAGAGATTTTAAAATAAACAGGTTAATTGAGAGCGGAGCAGATTGCTGGGGTGAGATGTCACTGGCCCAAGGGTTGTAAAGAGATTCAGGTATGACAGGGCTGAATTATTAACAGCGTTTGTCTCCGGCAGATGGGAAACACCAAATTTGACATCACGAGCAAGCTTGAGAGCTGTGATCTGATCGGTCTGGCTTCTGTACTGGCAAATCTGTAGGAAATGCAATAAAGAGCAGGTAAATATGGATGCTTAGGGACGCAATTAATAAACCTGAGAGGGCAACAGGGGCTTTTGCAGGAAGAAGTCAAAAGTTGTAACCTGTTCATACTCTCTGAAGCAGCCAAAAAACATGATCACATATCTGCCTTTCACAAGAGGTTTGCCACATAAGGGCTGTGAAAGAAATAAAAGCAGCACGAGATAAGAAAGTGCTTCATGGAGTAGCAGCAGGAGAAACCAAAAGCTTGGAGTTCTCCTTTTCACAGTGGGGAGAGGTTACCACCAGGACACCGTGGTGTTGTGGGACCTTGGCCGGGCAGCTCGCTTATAATGGAAATGTTTGCTGAGAAGCCAAAAATTTTAAGCTGACTGCAAAGAGTTATAGGAGGACCTAGGAAGAAAACGTCCAAGTAAAGTACACAGAGAAGATGACCTTAGCCATATCTACCTAATGACTGGCTCTAATTGAGCTATTATCATTCAGCAAAGACACGCTGAGATTTTAGTTGCTATAGGTCCTTCTCTTGCAACATTAGCCCGGAGATCAACAGAAGTCTCAAAGACAAATAAAATGTGCCAAGGAGCTCCTGTTCAAAAGTTAACACTAACACAACGACAATGGGAGGTAGGGAATGGGGACAGTTTCTCTTGAATTTCCTTGGACCCAATTTAGGGAAAATTCTGCCACTCCAACCTTCATCTTAGCAGACAAAGCTGGTGAGACCAGTTCCCAGGCTTAGACCACACTATCCAAGTAAAAACCGTCCCCAGCAATGACACTTCCCCCTGGGAAGGCCAGGAGAGGAGCTTCTGCAGCAGATGGCTGGGTCCACATCCACAAAGAGACATTCAGCCAGCCCATAAATCAACCAGAGCTCATCCATCGGACTTAATGAGAATGCCCAAATCACTGCAGGATATAAGGGGGGAGAGGAGCTCCTCTTTTCCAGCTGGGATGTGTTGGAGCTCTGCTAAGCCAGCAGGGTGAACCTCAGACCCCAAATTTTCACAGTTTGCAGCCGCTGAAGGATTTCACCCAGCAGCAATTCGGGAACACCCACAAAGCCACTTAAAACCAAACACCATTTGCACGTATTTCCGCGGCAGAGAATGAAATGCGTTTCAGAAATTATTGCATATTAGAAAGTAGAGAGGGTCCCCTGGCTGCCGTTCAGGCAGCGGATCACCAGCACGTTGCAGCCTCCAGCATGATCCCACCCGCTGCTCCCCAGCAGGGAGCAGCTCCCAAAGCCCCGTGCCCATGGGGTCCTGCTCATCCTGCAGGACCACGTCGTCTGCACCTGATTTTACAAGAAAAGGAAAACACCATTTTGCTGAGGTCCATCGGATCTATGGTTAATAACTACTGCAGAGTTCAGACTTCTCCAGCAGCAAGAACTCACAATTAATCAGTTTTCTCCTCTGCATCTGCTTAGGGTAAAGAGGGGCTGGGTCATAGCAGAGTATGTTAAAAGCAGCATTTGGTCTGCAAAGTATATACATCAGTGAAGTCCTGTAAGCACCTCCTAGCATCTGACATTCTTTTCATTACTATAATTTACTAAGTGAGTGCATTGCCAGGTGCTCCTGGCAGGCATCCAGGCTGCCTTCAGCCAGGCAATGGATAAACTCACCAAAAAAAAAATACGCTGAAACCCCGAAACCTTGAAATCTAAGCATGAGGAAAGAAAGAAAAACAAACAAAACCACAGCAAAACCAAACAACAGATGGGCACAGATGTCAGGAAGATGTAGTAAAAGAAACAATGTCCTGCAACATCCTGTTAAGGCACTGTGCAAGGGCAGCCCCCGGCACTGCCTTCCTCCTGGCCGTGGGAGCATTTGCACTTCTCGATGGTCGCTTCTCCTCCACCTGCACGTGGTGGGCAATTATGAAGTCATTAGCTTTGTAAGCTGAAAGGATCCCCATCGTCGGGATCAGCTGAGACGCCGGTTGGGTTGTCATTATTATGGGCACTTTAGTAGATAGATGGCCGAAAACTGTATTTCTCAGCAATTAGGTAATGACTGCGAAATGCAATTCTGGTAGCCCCCTGATTGCTGCTGGCTTTCACTGGCATCGTTAGGAGATGAAGATGCCTCGTACCTCATCAGATAATGCCTTTCCTTAACAAAGGAGCGGAGTTATTTTGGAAGAGGGTGAGAACCCCTCACATTTCGGGCCAGGAAAAAGGCACGGCCATAAGATGCGCTGCTGAATTCACTACTGACGTTAAACCAGGGGAAATTTTGTATGGGAACACGAGAAGAAGGTCTGAAAAGACCATGAGACTTTATTTTTTTGACAGTAAGAGACACAAGACAAATGAAAAAAGCCTTTGAGCTGAAAGAAAATCAACACGGATTCATTGCGAAGTGTTAGTGGCCATAGATATAGCAGACGTCCAACCAAAGCAATGAAAAATACATTATTGAAGGGATAGAAAGAACAGGCAGCCACTTGCTAATAAAAATCTCCTTTTGGAATGAAGGACTCCCTGTTTCAGATATTTTAGGCAAAATGAAGCTGCTGGTCATTTTTCATGCAAGAGAAGGCACCTGTATCCATCCCATCTGGACAGCGAGGACCCACGGAGCCGGTGGCAAACCCTCACTGACCTCACGGGGAAGGATGAGGTCCTACCAAAGGGTGAAACCCCCACCAGGCAGCACCCACAGCCCCCTGCCCAGCTGATTATATGGCAAAAACACCCCAAACGTGCCCTAAGGAAAACACAGGTGGACCATTCTCCTCTCCACAGGCTGTAAAACCCAGTGCTGGGGAGGTGCTGAAGCTGACGGTAGGAGCACGCTGGCATCTTTATTAGGAAGAGCAGGACGTGACAGCCCTGCGTGAGTTACTTGGTGTGATTTTGGGAACAGATGGGAGCGGGGCCACGGGAAGCCTCCTCGCCCAGGAGCTGGCCCAATGTGCAACCTGCATGGCCGGACCCGCAGCTCGCCCCATCTGCAGCGGCCAAAACCTGGGTGAGCTGCCAGCCCCCTCCTGCAAACCTTTACGTTTGCCACACGCAGCCCATCGATAACTTTGGGGTGTGAACGGAGCATATGGAGGCTGGAGCGAGCGGAACAAAGGCAGAAGCCGCGGGTGATTTCTAGGATCTGGAACAGAAAGAGTCCCTCACTATGCAGAGGTCACTGCCTGAGCACGGCGAGACATTTAAATATTTCAGCGCATGCTGGATCCTCTCCGAAACGTCTGTGTGTGTATGTGTGAGTGCGGGCAGGAGCTCCTCTGAGTCGCAGCAATGTCTGGGGTAAGATAAGAGAGCACGGAACAAGTGCAGATGTCCCTGCTTGGTGCCACGTGAGAACTTTAAAGCATCCCGGGGGCTCGGGGCTTCTTTTCTCCCCGTGCTTACTGTGCTGATGCCTTGAGCCCCGGGTACGCCATGCAGTTTCCAACACAAAGCTGAGATAAATGATTTTTACCTCCCCAAATCCACGTGGGATCGGTGCCATGGCTGCTGGCACCAATGGATGTGCCTGCAGGGGATGGGTGCTGAGGGGTGTCACCTCCACCATGGCCACCCTGTTGCTTCCCCTGTGTCTGCAGGACACGGCTGGCACAGGCAGGGCGAAGGAGACAAAGTTATACACTTCTTCCCTCCTCCTCCTCTTCCTCCTCCTCCTCCTCTTCGCGAATATGCAGCAGTGAGAGGGGACATTGTCAGGCAGCCTGTGGGCAGCACAAAGCGGTGGCTGTGCCGACCTCCTTATAAAAATTCAAGGCTGTCCTCATTTTTCCTGGAGGTTTCATTTTTTTTTTTGCACACACACGTATCTTTTTTGTTCCCCCACCCCAACGCCGCCTTGCTCGAAAGCCTGCGGAGCCAGCCCAGCCCCACTGCCCACCCAGAAAATAGCAAATTTTGGTATACACAATCAAAGCGACGACAATTAGGGAGAAATTCTGAACATTCCTCCCTGGAGAAAAACCTTACTGCTGTTTCAAATGCTACCAGTTCAAAACTTCAGCTGGGAGCACTGGCAAGTCCGTTTTTCCCCAGGTTCATCCCTTGAAGCCTCTCCTTGCTGTGAGCACAGCAAAGGGTGAGATTCTGGGTTTCCCAGGAAACTACTTAACATGTGTGATTTGGAGATTTTCATTTAAATACATAATCCATGACCATGAGGTCCCTTGGCTGGAGTCTGTGACTTTTAACAAGGATTAATGATATGGGAGCCTTCATCCAGATGCCCCAAAAGAGGTTCAGACCTGGTCGCGTGCCCTCCTAAACCTTCAAATCCCTTTTGCTTTTCTTTTTCCAGCCCTATGCTGATTTTTTCCCCCCTTTCAGGCACTTAATCTAGAGGTTTGCACAGGTATACACAGCTTTTTAAAGATCCCTTGATTTAGCAGCCCGGCAGCTTGTACAAACCCTTTCAAAGAGTAGCTGCATTTCGAGGACGGGCACCCACGGGTGCTGTTGGTAAATATGGGCCGTGCAGGGGCCATGCAGGGCTTTTCCCTTAGCCACAAGCAGGATTAAGGCCGAAGAGCTCCTTTCTGCCAAAAAAACAGGGAGAATAATCCTGTCATAAGCTATTAATGTGGAGCTGTGCTGGCACTTGGCAGCAAACCACCAAACCCACAAAGTTGTGTTTAATTTGCTGTTAGAGGACAGACCGAGCCTTCTTCGCTCAATTATACCGAGACGATATTTCAGCACCCAGCCCTGGAAAGAAGCCACCGTGCTGCTCGTGTCAGCCCCGTGTCTCCGTCCTGGGGTCACCGGGATGCCCTGAAACCCCGGTCCCCATCTCGTTGTGGCCCTACGTGCATGCCAGGGTAGCAAGGACAAGCAGCAATAACCCCGAGTCCCTCCTGGGAGAAGGGCTGGGAAGGGGGATTTTTGTCTTTTACAGGGTTTCTTCGTCAGTGACAGGCTTTGCCTGGGCCTTCCTGCTTCCCCGGCTTCCCCCTCATGCAGGATGTCCTTTCTCTCTTTTCTATTTTTACTCAAATCCCTTTAACTTCTTGACATCTTTAAGGCAGCAGCCTGGAGGAAATGGATTATCCCGGCGGTGGCACCGCACGGCTCCAGCCCCAGGCGAAGCAGATAAAACTCCTTCTTCCCAGGGCTCGCCGCATTCCTGACCTGGCCGCAGCTCCTGCAAAATAGGAAATGCAATGCCCATTAGCTTTTGTTCGGTAAGACCTGGTGATTAGTCATCATATCCTTCACGTCCATGGGAAACGGCGAGAAAGGAACATCTCTTGCTGCATCGACACGTTTCAATGCACGCCGCCTGCGAGGCAGCCCTTTTTCCTTTCATCTCAGCTTGTGGCACATCTCTTTGCTTGCTCAAGGCCCGTCAGAGTCAGGAATCTGCTTCCCTGCCCCTGCAGTCAGCCTCCAGCGCGTGGTGACAGCCAACAGGGCACACAGATGCAGAGGGTTTTTTTTTTGCAAACTGCAGTGACTGAAGCAGGGGCTGCCGCTGGTGTTAATTTTCCCCCACGCTCGCTATGCAAAATACGAGCTTGATATTCCCCTCTTTTTGTTCTGCAACTGCAGGGCCCAATTTTCTTTCTTTTTTGATTTTTTTTTAATTTTATTTTGAACAAAACAGCTGTTGTGCCCCTCTTTTCCTTTGTTTGCAGCACGCAGGGATGTGCAGAGCAGCCGCTGCCTTAAGAGCATTTAAAGGCAGCACCAGGAGAAACTCCAGAGCGGCTCCAGGGAGAGCTCCCACGTTCCTGAGATTCCTCTTCCAACGCTCCGCAGACAGGCTCGCAGTTTTATTTGCAAAAACTGGGAAAGCTTCCAACTCCCAGCCTGTAAAGCCTTCCACTAAAAAATAAAATAAAATAAAGAAAAACAGGAAAATCACATTTTCCCCCACCACGGAGCGAGAGCCTTGCGAGCAGCGAAGCCCCTGCTGATGTGCCCCGGTGAAACACCGCACCACGAGCGCTCACCGCTGCTACATTGCTTCCCAGCAAGGGTGCAGGGCTCAGGAATTCGATTTGCAAGCACGGCTCTGGGTTGTGTCTCTTCATGCTCTTCATCGGCAGGAAAATTCATGATGGGAATATGCAGCGTTTGCTGGGAGCCCAGATGGAGCAGGGGCCCTTGGCTGGGCTCTCACACGTGTGAGCAACGGCTGGGGAGCTCCTGCTGGTTGCAGGGTTTTGCACCGTGGGCTCAGGGCTTTGTAGCAGACTTGATTTTTTTTTTCCTTTGTGTTTTATAGGATCATAAAATCACTGACTCATTTAGGTCAGAAAAGACCCTTAAGATCACCAAGTCCGACCAGCAGGCTAATGCTGTCAAGCCCACCACTAAACATGCCCCAGAGCACCACGTCCCCACATCTCTTAAATGCCCTCAGGATGGGGACTCCACCACCTCCCTGGGCAGCCTGTTCCAGTGCCCAACCACTCTGTGAAGAAGTTTTTCTTAATGTCCAATCTCTTATCTCACCAGAGCTCAGAAAGGCTTTGACCTTGAGAGCACACAGCTGCCCTTCTCTCAGCATACCTCCCTTGGTCAGTTGGTGACACCAAAGAGAGAAATAAAAACCTGAACCAGTGGGCATTATGTGGTTTCAACCTAATTTGCAACATCCCAAGAGCTCATTCAGCTGGACGGGGAGATTCTTTCAATAATCTCCTTTTCAGATGGGATCTACTCCAGCTTGCTGCAACCTCACCTGAGGGCCAGGGCTGGAAAGTGCCCGAGCAAAGCAAAGCAGGTGGATGGCACCGATGGACAAACTGTGTCTCAAAGACAGGGAAGCCACAAAGGAGCTGGGCCAAGGCTAGGGCCACCCAGGACTCCCTGTGGGGTTGCATGGCCTCACCATGTACAACCAGAAGCCCTGGAGAAGAGAGGTCTGGCAAGCCCCGTTTTGGAGGTGTTGAGGCGCTAACACTTCACGCCAGGGTACATCCTGCATTACTGGCAAAAAGAAATTTGCAGGGTTTCCCAGTCAGATCTTCCAATTGCTGTAACACAAAACAAGCCTGGCACTGAAACCTGTAATCAGATCTGCAGCAAGGTGCATTCATTTAACTGCAGATAACCCAGGTTAGCGATGGAGAGGCTGCAGAGGCAGGCCGAGGTGAGCACAAGAGGCTGAGGCTCTTTGGTGGCTATGGCCAAGGCCAATGTCCATGACTGGCCCTGGAAGCACCAAACCATGCACAGATCAGCCCCAAAGGGGCTGGAGGACCCCATGATCAGCCCAGATCTGCAATGTGGAAAGATCTTCAAGATGGAAAAAAATGCATTTTCCTGCCTTGTGCCTCTTCTTCAGTCCTCTCCACGCCCAAACCTTTGCTCTGTCTGGAGCTGGGCACCATCCTGCTGAGGACCAAAACACTCCCGTCACCTCTGGGTTAAGATCTGAATGCAGACTGTGGAAAAGGAGTGAACCTGACATACCCAGATCCCACAGGAGAAGCTAGGCGCCTTTGAAAGCCTCCCCTCCTGGGTGCAGATATTGCTATTGCTTTGATCCGAGCCGCCCGACAAACAGCACACAAGGTCCCCCACCTCCAGAGTGAGATCCGTGCCTGCACAGTGCAGCCAAGCCCTGCTGGAGATGTTATCAGGAAAGGGAATTATTTGCTACTGGAGAATGTACTTGTGCCTTGCAGCTATTCGGCTGCACAAATATGCGGAGTGTTGCCGATAACTCACTAAGGGAAGCCTGGAAAATGGATTCTGCAACGAGATAATTTTGCTTGTAGACTCTTATTTTATGTATTTCTGTTTCCTTCCTCCCTCCCTTCCCCCCCCCCTTCCAATTTACATCTAAATGGGATCTTTGTTTTTTTCTGAGTCAATATTTAGTCACTTGTTCCCCGTTCAAGCCTCTGAGCTCAGTTTCTCAGAGCAGAGCCTTTCCCAAGGGAGAGCGGAGTGGGGGTGAGATACTGGATCTGTGCCTCACCACTCCTTCAGGTACTCGCAGTCCTCCCTTGACATGGCTTTTGCACTTTGATTTGTAACCGAGCGAGCCAAACCTCCTTGCTACAAGCACCCAGAAATGAAAGCCACGTCCCAAGTGCTGATATCAATGGTATTTGGTGTTACAGAGGTCTGGGACTGTGCCCACCTTTAGCACCGATGGCAGCAGGAGATCGAAGTTCACATAACTGTAGATACGGAGACACTTCCCGAAGACCCTTCTCAAACAAGAATGTGTTTCAGATCCTCCCTCTTGCCGATCCTTGCACTAGTTCCAGGAAGAGTCAAGGAAACCTATCCATTAATGGATCGATTTCCACTGAGGTATCGGCCGCTCTTCGTCCACTATTGTCAGATCAGCCGATGGGGCTCCGTTGATGTACAAGGTTCCAACACTCATGGTCATTGCTTTTTCTTGCTTTTTGCAGTAAAGCCACAATATACGTACTTAGGTTTGCTTCTATATGCAAAGGTATTACTGGCTTGTCGATATGCAAAGGTATTATTGGCTTTTCAGCAAGCTGAGCTACACCCGCTCGAACACAAAGCACCGCTTGTCATTATTTTAATGGAAGCCCCTCTTAAATCACACACTCTAACTAGATTTAATTTACATTTGTAAATAAGCAGGTACAATAAGAAGGAAAAAACAGATCTTCTTAGTTTCACATAAAGCATCCACACAGACTTGTGCTGAAACAAACACAGGTTGGGTTACAACCTATGAACTTGGCAGTTTTTCCAGCTGTAGACCCAATCGTAATTTTTCAGTTCCACATGGAGAACCTGCAAGGTGTGACATCAGATGGATTTCACCAGACCTCATGCACACAGCCACGTGGACCTTTGGGGTTTGTTTTGCATGCCCCAAGCCTGTTCTGCCTTTGCCCAAATCAGCTGGGAATGGGTCTCGGCTGCAGGGCAGGAACTGACTTCCTTGGGGAGCAGAGGTTGCCGAAAAAACAGGGGTGCAGAGGTAAGCAGAGCTCCTGGGTGGAGGTTCCAGACACCACCTCAGTGCCCTGCCTATGTTGCTCGGTACAAATGTCCTCTCCTTATGGATCAACAGGTAAAGAGACGTACTGGAGGGGTTAGGCAGAAAAATAGGTTTGGTTTTGGTGCGAGGACACCAAGAGCTGCCCAGGCCATGGATGATCCCAAGTTATCGGCCCACATGACCAGCAGGATGGAGGTGGGCTTCACTGTGACCAGAAAAGAGCAGGGACGAGAGTGTGGGGACAGGGAGCAGAACAGCTGCCAGATACCCACAAGGAGATGTGGGGTGCAGGCTACTTGCCATGGTGGCCAAGGAGCTGAGGAGGACATGGGAGACATCCACACAGGGAACAGAGAAATCCGTGCTGGTGGATGATTGTTGGAGACAAGGTGTGAGTGAAGACGAGGGACCCACCTCCTGAGTCATCCTGCTTAAACAGCTGGTAAAAAGAGGAAAGAGAATCAGCATCTTTCAAAGTGAAAAACAAGGAAAAAAAGATCTCACGCCCTCTTTCCATGGGGAGATTTGGTGCAGACAAGCGGGAGAAACATCCGCCTCCTTCAGCAGAGCTCTCCCAAGGACACACATGCATATGCACACATCTTAATAGGCACACATATCTAATTGTAACCAAAAGTAACTTGAATCTGAGTGATACAACCTGAAAACACCAAGCTGGCACCTGGGTCCAAACGCCTTCTGCCTCCTAAGCCACTGAACACAGCAGGGCGGTTTTGCAGCCGCGCTCAGTGTAATTCTTCTGCTTGCTGTCTTGAAAACACACGGAGATTGAATTATATAACAATATTGTTTAAGCACTAGCAAAATGCACAATTTGATTAATCTCAGCAATGCACCAACTCAGAGATCTAAAAAGACAGCTATGTGCATTTTAACAAAGTTAAAGCCCAAAGCTTTTCATTTCATCCTAATGGATAGCAAAGGTCATTCTCCATTTGATAAATGACGACAGCACTGCTGCATTTGTCTTCTGGCTGGCAGTGCCGGATTCCTCTGAAGCTCGTGTTAATGAGATTCCTCCTACCACAGAAACAAAATCCTCCAGTGAGGCGCTGGCACTGGATTTATCACCAAAAAAATACCTATTCTGCATGCACACAACAGGATAAATGCAACTTCCCATCTCGCTGGAAACATACCCACGGCAGCTATGTCCTGATGGAATGACGCTGTCCATGACATAAATCCCAAGTGGTGGGAACTAACTCTGCAATGAGACATATTTCTTTTCCCCATGACTCAGCTGAGCAACATTTTTCACAAGGAACACATATCAGCAAAGAATTAAAAGCTACATTCAATATTTCCCCCTTGGGAAAAAAAAAAAATGCCTAAAATAAAGCTATCAGCCCGAATCCAGGAGGGGTGATATTTATTTTGCTTGCAAAACCACCTGGCAACATCCAGAATCCAAGGGGTTCCCAAGCTGGGCCATAAATTACCAGAGGCACGTGCACGTGCTTAATGTTGCTCCTGCGTCCTGTGCAGTGAGAGGTGGATGAATTAAAGTTGCAGGAGACAGAGGGCATCTCTTCAAAGGGTGAGCTAGGAGCCACAGGGGAAAAGAGAGACCAGACAGCAGTATGGAGAGTGAAATCCTGCTACAGAGGAGAAGGTCATGGTCAGAAGCTCTGGGAGCTGGCAGGGATGCTGTACAACCCCCAGAAGAGCAAGCACTGTGTGACAGCACTCTTCCTCCTCCTCCTCTTCCTCCTTCTCTTCCTGCTCCTTCTCAAGAAGCCCAGCAGACCACCAGGGAAGCAGCAGGAGGAAAAGCCCAGGAGAAATCTCCAGAGAATAAATCATAGCTGGAGCAAACTGGGCATGACTAACCTGACCCCTTTTGTTCCCAATTGTTTCCAACTCTTTACCCAAAAACATGTTTTTTGAGGGCTGCTGCAGCAAGGAGACAGACTTTCTCCATGACTTGCTCTGTCTTCACAAGCATGTACAAGCCCCTGGTTTCTTGTGCTCTCAAACAGAAGCACACATAACCCCTTCCTTGGGATGGAGACACCCACTGCGATTTTTCAAGTTGAGACCAGACCCTCAAAATCTTGAGGCTGACACTGGAAAATAAGCAGATTCCAGAAAGCACCCTCTTTATTTTCATTTGACAGCGTGTTTTTAAAACTTCGTATTTTGAAACTGCTTAGCACCCATGAAAAATGAACTTTCCATTTAAATAACACATGCAGCTGGGACTCGGTGCTTTGTAAAAGATGAGCAATGCGGTGGCTGGCCAAGCTGTGAGTCTAGAAACCATCCCCATGACGGACAAGCTGATTTTCACTGCGATTCCTCCTCCTCCACAAATGTGAACACTGCTGTGAAGGGAAATCGTGGGCCATGGTGGGTCGGAGCTCTGACTCCAGCCCTGCCTCCTGCTGGGTGTTTCCCTGCCTCACCCCAGACACAACACCCTTCACCCTTTGTAACGGCCTCAAGTTGCACAAGGGGAAGTTTAGACTGTACATCGGGGAGAATTTCTTCATGGAGAGGGTGGTCAAGCACTGGAACAGGCTGCCAGGGAGGTGGTGGAGTCCCTGTCTCTGGAGGTATTTAAGAGACGTGGGGACGTGGCACTGAGGGACAAGGCTTGGTGTTGGGACTCAGTAGGTTTTGCTGATGGTTGGACTTGGTGATCTTGAAGGTCTTTGCCAGCCTGGATGGTTTTCTAATTCACAGGCTGTTCTGAAGGTGGTGGAGGAAACGAGATAGGCAAGAACCTGCACAGGTACCCAAAAGGCTTTTTTTATATTTTGACATGTCAGCAGCACCAGCTTTAGTGTCCCCAACCAGGACAGCTCATGGGCAGCAGAAGGTGCCAAGGAGAAGCCTGGAGCCACCCAGCTGCTGGGTGAGCAGCCCATCATATCTGGGGACAGTCCCTTGGGGTGTCTATAGCAAGAGAGAGGCACAGCACAGCCAGCAAGTGCAAGCCAGCTAGGAGCAGGAAATATTTTAAAACAGCCCAACTGTGGCTGTCATCTTACCCCTGCTGGGGTAATGAACCCTGTTGGGTGCCCAGCACAGCCCATGCTGGGTGCACACAATGGCTCCTTTCATCCTGGCCTCCAAAACTCACCTCCCTCAGGCATGCACAGCCCTGCTGGCCACCACCCTTGTGATTTCAGTGCCACCTGGGCAGGAGATGTGGTCCTTCCCAGGAATCCCCACAGAGAAGTTCAAAGATCTGCTTGGGGAAGCCTCACAGTGCTCAGCTCATCAGGCTTGGGGGTCAATACCTGCACCCCAGAACCCCAAAATGGGCCAGGGCTCATCTCTCTGAGCTGCTGTACAAATAGAAGCAACCAAAAAGCCACCTGTCCTGCAAAACAAGGGGCCTGTTTTGGGTCAGACATGTGTGTTTTGGGTCAGTCACAGAGCCATGAGGTGCCTGGGGACAGGCCCAGAAGCCCTGGCAGCTCCCCCTGCCCCTCATCACAGGCTGCCCAAAGGGGCTGGGGGATACTCCTCGGGGAGCTTCAAAACCCACCTAGACATGGGCACCCTGCTCGGGGGGGGGGCTGCTAGGACTGGGGTTGGACCAGAGGCACCCAGAGGTGCCTCCAGCTCGACCAGTTTGGGATTCTGTGGTTTCATTTCAGTGCAGGAGCCATTGCCATCCCTTCATTACCCTGGGGGCCTCCCCTCACAGCTATGGCCCCGTAGCTCTAGCATTGAGGCCAAGGGCAGCGGGGTTTAAGCATTAAAACATGAATCACATTTGGCTGAGTCACAGGGATTTGCCTGGACACAGGCTCCCTCCCCAGCACACACAGATGCTGCTGTAGAGGCTGGATGTGCTTCTTGGGGGGATCCTTTGACCCCCCAGCTCCACCTCCACACTCCCTACAATGGTGCTTCAGCTCCATCTCAGGCACTGCTAATAAGGAATACATCTGGCTGTGTTTGAATATGAAGCTGTGACAGTGTCTGAGACTCGTTAAAGGTTATCATGGCTGAATCACTCATCCCGGGGGCAGGCGGGGGGAAGCAGCTGACTCACATCAAGGAAACGCGTGGCCGGCAAGACCAGAGTCCTGATTTTCCCCCTGGCCCAGGGCTGCTGTATGAGCACAGGCTGTGATTTTCCTCTACAACTGCTTGCTCTTTTTCAGGACTGGCCTTACCACATGAAGCTCTGCCTGGATAAAGGATCTGGGAAGTACCAGGATAACAGCAAATTAACACAAAAGCAAGAGGGACCAGATTTCCCCCTTGGTTATGCTGCTTCGATCTACAAGCAGAGCTGTTAAAGAGTGTGATTATATGTGCAGTGACATGCCAAACACTAAGAAACCTTGGTCCTAGCCCTGAGTTTTAAAGGTTTGGTTTGAGTTTTTCTGCCATAACAAGAAACCCCTTGCAGGTATTTGCAAGATGCACATCCCTCGCTGTTCACAGTAGAGATGCTCTTGCAGTGCCAGTGAGGACATGTAAAGAGGGGAACTGCCCAAACACCAAACCTTCTTAAACCTCAGCTCCCAGGAGAGGTTCCCTCTGGTTCCTCCCCATTGCAACAAGGGGAAAAAAATACTCCAATACTCACCTATGGCAGCCTTGAGTGCCTCATGTAGCCTAGGGGTTCCAGGTCTAAACCTCTTCCCAAAGCAACCCCACAAACAGCACATCCCATCCTGTCTCCCGCTCACATGTTCTGCACTTTATTAATGGAAAAGCCAGCCGACAGGCATGCACGTAAGTTTTAAAAAGCTATTAAGACTCTTATCACAGCCATAAACCTCCAGTTGCCCTAACAGACTTGCCAGACACTTCTGCCTGCCAGGGTGGGCTCAGCATCCAGATGTCCAAGTTACCTCTAGACAAATGGGCCCCAAAAACCAACCACTTCTTTCTTGGTGGGGGGTTTGGCCAGAGTGTGACAACAGGCTCATAGGATCTGCTTTTCCCCTGGCCTGACCCTGTAGCCTTGATTACTTTATAGCAGCCATTTAAAAACATCCATGATGATCATGCAAACACCATGAGTAGCACCTCCTGGGGGTGGCATGGCTGTTAGAAGAGATGCTTCTAGCTTTCCCCATGAGATGCAGCAAAACCCCTCTCCCAGCAAAACAGCCACTCCTGTTTTTTCCAGCAGTCTCTGTTATTTTTGTGTCACATTGCTAGTTAAAAATACCCCTTGCCAGCACGAAAGGAGTTATTTGGGGCGCCCTTGTTTATCTTTGTTTGGGAAGAGCTCAAGCCTCCGTCAGCTGCTGCACTCATCCTGAAAACTGACTTCTGCTAAAACCATCGATGCTGTCTGGTCCACAGCCCTGGAGGGATGCTTGTGGATGTGCATTTAGCCGGGCCTGGCGTCACCAGTGAAAAGGGACAAGGACATGAGTGGCCATCAGATATAATGTGGGGGACATCCCATTGTCCTGGACATCAGTTTGTGGCTTTTTTATGGGTTCCTGCAAGCACATCCTTGGCTGCAGGACAAAGCAGAGAGAGAAACCCTACAGCAGGCACTGGGGAGATGCACAGCCAGTGTCCCAAAGCATCCCCCCGGCCCCTCACCACGGGCACACAAGGAGGGGGATGGGGACACACCAAGTCCCTCCAGGGTCCTGCAGTTGACAGAAAACACAGCATGTGTGACCGAGGATGGTGACAAAAATTCTCAGGTCAGGGCCTCACCAAGTGATCCCCCCGGCCCCAAGGCAATCCTTCCTTGCTTTTATTTACTGCAGGACTTTTTATGACCCAAAAGCATTCCTGGGGAAACTGTAGCACCCTGTTTGCAGCCACAGCGTGTTCTCATCAATGAATCAGGCCTTTCTTCATGCCCTCCACAGTGTTGCCTCTTTTTATTTTTATTTTTTTCTTTTAACAGGCTAAAGTAATCACACAGTAAAAGTCTGGAATCCAACCACAAGGAGCGCAAAAATATTTAACCAAGCTGTTTTAAATCAGGGCTCTGACTTGCTTTCACGCTGGCCTCCTTGCTTTTCCTTGTCTTGCACCATGCTTTTGATCCAACCCAAGGCCTTCCAGCAAGGCTCCCATGTCCCCATGTCCGTCAGCAGGACCCATGGAGCCCCAGAGGTGACACCAGTCCCCCGGTGGCCACTATTTCTTCATTTTGTCCCCCTCTACCTCCAGGCAGCCAGAGGGGGACAAACTCCTCCACTCCTCCCTCCTGCCCACCATGCCATGGCCTAGTCGGTGAGAGCCAGAGCTCCCTGCTTTCCATGGTAAATAATGGCTTTAATTAGGAACTATGCATAATTAACCACGCTGAGCTGATGACTCAGCTGGCTGTTAAAAGGCCCTGCGGTCCCCTTTTTGCCCTGATTTTTTGAGTTTCTGCAACTTGCCTTTCCCCCTGGATGTCAGTGCAGACCTTCGAGCCCCTGCGAGATGGTGGCGCTAAGTCCTCCAGGTCCACCTCAAGCCAGGACACCTTTTTGAGAGACGAGGGTAAAGCCCCTCTGCCACAGAGGAGGGCCAGCCCTTGGAAATGAGGTTATTGTTGTCCTCATTTGAATTTTAAAATGCAAACAGGCTCTGTTGGTTCAGACGTTACACTTAGACTCGGCGTTGTAAATAATGCAAGGTTTGCTCTTTTTATCAGCTTGCTCGGCAAATCAATCAGAGGACTCGGAAAAGTGTTGTCATCATAAACCAACACATTCATTAACGCCTGTTGTGTGCCTTCATGTTTTAATGGGAAGCAAAGCAAACACATCCAAGCAGCATGCGTTCAGCCAGGCGACCCCAGCCGGGAGGGACAAGGATCTCCCATGGGATTTATTTTAATGCCCCAGGAGCTGGGTCTGGGTGAAGACGACCAGGAGTTTGGAGACTTACGTCTCCCTTCTTGTACATATCCCAAGGGAAAGAAATTCCTCTCCCGAGCGTCTTAACCAAAACAGCCAATTCCTAGCAGGAAGGGAAGGTGTTTGGCTGTGCTCCCACCCTCTCGATCCTCTTGTCTCTCTGGTAGGAGTGGTTTCAACCCGTCAAAAGCACCCAGACAAAGCACTGCGTGCCTGTCTTTCTTTAAGCCATTTCTGCATCCTCTGACAGTCTTCCCTTTCTGTGAATCACCACAGCCCAGCCAGGGCAGCTGTGCTGCTGCTTACACATGCTCAGCAAATATGCTGTCTGGCAGCAAGCTGGGAGCTTTCTTCACAGCACGTTGGATGTGCAAGAGGGGAAAGATGCAGAGCTTCGGCTCCCTCTCTTTTGCACGGCTGTCAGTGGTTTCATGAGCAGTAACCCATGGGACATCCAGCTGGGACATGCCCAGAGCTCTGTGCCCCCCTCCTTGCTCAAACCCTGATAGCTCTGGGTCTGGACATGAAGTGGAGCCAGCTCTGGTGTCCTCCTGCAGCTTAGGAGTCCTGCAGACCCCAGGACTTTGGCCGTGGAAGCAAGGGAACTTCAGAGGGGCAACAAGGCCATTGCAAGGACGCCTCTTGCCAAAGGGAAACGTGTTCTTGTGCAAGCCCCAAAACATCAGTCACCGCACCCCTTCTTCACTGGAGCTCCTTAGTCACCATCATGTACCTGATATTGCAGCTACATTACACAATTTCATAGCATTTGCCATTTTTTCAGGTACCTGCAACCACAGCTAGTCTTAGAGCATTGCTCTGAGGACTTAACTCTTAAAAGATTTGTTTTCACCCCACTTTCTGTGACCCTTGGGCTGCCTCTGTACTAAGTCCTCCTGGCACGGCCACTACATGGGATTAATCTGGCCCCGTATAGCGCCTGCCTCATTCGAGCTGCCACCAAAACCAAGCTCATTTGCACATATTATCGTAAGAAAAAAAAAATAATAATAAAAAAAAAAAATAGCCGTTCACTGATCCAGAACATTCATCTCTAAATATTTACAAAGCATTATTTATCCGAAAGAAAGAGACATTTTTCCACTCAACAAACCAGGCATATGGTGGTAGCAGGCGATAGGAGATGAATTGCACAGAGCAATTCTAAACAGATTTAATGCCAGCAATAATTATTTTTAATCAGACAGAAAGTTCCCTGGGTGATAACTGAACATCCAGCATTTTAAAGCAATTGCCTTGGCCCCACATTGTTTGATACTAGTTGTGCAATTAAGCTTGTTGTGCCTTTTGATATTCCGATGTGACTTCGCCCCCTTTCCCCCCACTTTGGGGGGGAAAAAAAAAAAAAAGGAAAAAATACACCAAGCCCTCTGTCATTTATTTCAAGCATGTCTTTTAATTACAGCACTGCACTGAGATGGTGCACACAGTATTCCGGGCTGGATGCCGGATTCGCAGACTCCCTGGTTGCTGCTCGGAGCTGCTGGGCAGAACAGAGTGAATCATTAGCAGCTCTCCCACTTCAGACCGTACCGGGGAACACGGAGAACAACATGTACAGACACAAAGCGTTTAACAAAGAAAGGCACTGGAGGAGGGATTTTGCCAGGTTCGTTTTTTTGGTGGGGTTTGACAGATGAACCCGCAGCCCTTAGCAGGGCTGCTCACGCACCGTCAAGCACCGGGGGAAGCAGCACAGGGGACAGGCCCCTGCCACTGCAACAAGAGCAGATCCCATGCTCAGCCCCCAGAAGTGGCATCCCAAGAGAGATTAAATGATTCTTCTGGCCTGGCTCATGGTTTGCAAGTCCCCTACAAGTCCAGTGACAGCTACAGTTAGGGTCTGCAGGGTAGGGTCTGCTGCAACTCAAGGGTTTATTCGTGCAGTTTCCTGCTTAAGGGAATTTCGATTGGGATGTAACTAGCACCAGGACCTCATTGCCTAAACCTTCACTAACCTTGCAGAGGGCAGTTTTGGAGTCCAAAAGGAAAATATTTGGGGTCTGATGCACCCACAGATGCTCAGGGCTTCCTTCTGCTCATCCCAGAAAAAAAAATCCAGAAGACCCACAACCATCCACATCATCTGGGGGAAGATACCTGGCTGGAGACCTGTCTCAGGCCCTCCTGCCTTTTGCAGCTTCACCTCGGGGATACAGCACAGGTGCCGTGAGGACAGTCCCACTCTGTCAGCCTCCAGGGCTCTCCTCCTCCTCTCTGCTGAAGTACTTCTGATAAATCAAAGGGGGTACACACTGGAGCCAGAAATCCAGCCACTGAGAAGCAGGCTTTTCATCTTCACTTTGGGGACTGCTAACAAAAAACATCTTCAGAGAAATCTCTCCCCTGCGTGCAAGAAGTGCTCTAACCTGCTTCTAAATGGGACGGACATGCTGGTTGTTTTAATATCCCTCCCAGACACCGGTATTCAGAAAAGATAAATGGGATTTTGCCTACATCCACAGAGCCTTTGCGCCTCAGCTGGGCTGGAGCACAGCAGCCGGCACGCACAGGATGAGCTGAAACACAGTTTGTTCCAGCAAGCAGAAAGCTCAAGGGGAATCGTCTGCTGCCTCTGAAGTGATACCATCAGGCCAAGAAGGTCCAGGGCTGGCATTTAATAGGCAAGATTATTCTAGGCAGGAAAAAAGGCAGTGCAGTTTCACTCTGGGGACTTGGCCAGGTAAATAAGGAGATGGCTCTTGACTTGTTCTCCACCTCGGCTCGTGGCAGCCCTGGGCACTGGGGTGCTCCTGGGAACAATTTCAGGGGTGCTGGGAGGGCTTCCCATGCAAATGTCTGAATTACATTCCCATGTGATTATTACTTTGAACTGTAAATAAGCCCAGGTGAGACCCGCCTGCCCAGGGCAGCTCTGGCAGGACAGGATGCACAAGCCCTGCCAAAAATCTCCATGATCTCCACATTGACCTCAACTCAGATAATCACCTCCCAGGGTCCAGGAGTGGGTTTTTCCATGCAGCTGTCCTAAACTTTGCAATTACGCACAGATTTACTGGCTCTGGGTGAGACGATGGCTGCTCATTGCCGGCATCAAAGCTGCGGGTGCACGCAGTGCAGCGCTATCAGCAGTTCATTATCCCTCCCGGCCGCCCGGCCTCCTTCTCCTGCCCTGATAAGATGAGCGGCAGAAGAGAAAGGCGTCATTCTGGAGAAAGCTCTCGGGATCTGTTCATCAGATTTGCCCTTTTCTAATAAGAGCCATCTAATTTACATGCTCATTTAACACTGTATGCAGGCATGCGTCTTGGAGAACCTGCCAGGTACTTTATTCCTTTATCTGAAAACCAACCCATTTACAAAAACAGCACTTCCCTTAAACCATAATTAGGCCACAGTGACCCCACAGAAGCCTTATCAAACCCCTTTTGTGTCCAAACAGCACAACCTCACAAATGCTTTATCCAAGCATCCCCGTCACGAGGTTAGGCGTATTCCAGTCCAATGCATTAACAGATCCGCAAGCTTCATCTGATTAGCAAAACTGAAATGCCTAGGGAAAAAAAAAATGGGGAAATCATTCCTAGTTCTATTTCTTCTGCAGAACAAGCACCACTTCCACCCGGGGAAACCTCTCCTGCTTCCCTCGCATGACCCTTTCCAAAATCCTACATGTGGCAAACCTCCCAGCGAGGACCTTTTCCAAAAAGCGCCAAGAGGGCTCAGTTATTCATCAGCCTGGGGACTCCCAGCCTGCAGGATATTCAGACATTCAGAGTAACTGGAGGGGGAAAAAGTCAGTTTTGCCAATTTCTGGGCTGCTGAGCACCCTCGGTTTACGAAGCACTAATGCAACATTGCGGTTCCATAAGAGGATGGCCACAGCAGCTCAGAGCAGTTTTGCTCACCCATGCATCCTTCCCCTGGGCAGATTTTTTTCTTTGTGTGAATAGCATGTGATAGGCTTGGAAAAAAAAAAAAAATCAGAAGTGTAGTACTGTGAACGCTCGGGGTCACCGGGACACGGCGGGTGCAAAGCCTGGGATCTCCCAGTAATTCGCACAGAAAGGGATTTCCCAGCTCAGCTTTGTCTCTCCCCTCAGATCCATCATCCGTTTAGCGGCGCTGCCTGGAAATCAGCTTTGTGGCCGCTCACCCCAGCTCTCCCCAGAGTTCCAGTGCCTCAGGACCCCGGAGGCAGGCGCTCAGCTCCTCCTGTGTTTGTCTCTCCCATTTTGGAGCTGCTGGTTTTTCTGCTGACATCGCCCTTCGCCTTCAGTCTGTTTGCTCCCCTCTCTAGTGTTTATGCTCCTGCTGTATTTATAGGCAGGCATTGCGTCCTCTCCCAGCCTCCCTGGCCAAACACCGGCAGCTCTCTTCACGTCCTCTCCCAAAATAACCCCTTTTCCCTGCCCTTCCCATCCTCCCTTTGCTGCACCTGCTGTGATTTAAACTCTTCTTTCGGGGAGCATAGAGCAGGCCTCTGGGGCACATTCCCAAAGGGATTTCCTGATGTTTTGTGAGCGGGGACCACCATTGGCACAAGCATTTCCATGCAAGACTCTCAGGCCAGGTTTTTAATTTCCCCATAGCTCATTAACTCACCCAGCACCTCGCCTTGCTACCCACACTTTACATCACCGATTATCCCCTCCATCCCCTCTCATCCCAGCCTTGTGAACTCAAGGAAAAAAAACAACAACAACAAAAAAAAACATCATCTCTGGCTCATGCCTGGCTCATTTTCCCCCTTCTCAAGTCTTTGCCACTCCCCAGGCAGACGATGCCACCTCCAACTCCTCTGTCCACAAAGGGCTACCTTAAGTGTTTGATGCGGACGCTGCAGGGAGGAATACTCCCTCCGTTTCAGGTTATTATCTCACCAGAACACCATACATTATCCAGCAATCTCCAGCCGAGCAGGGGGTCTGCGGTATCATCGTGTTAGCTTGTTTTGAGCACGCCCAGAATGCTCGCTTCGTGTTTCTGCCCACAAAGAAGGATACATTTAAAAAAAAAAAAAAAAGGAAAAAAAAGAAAGAAAAGAAAAGAAAAAGAAAAAAGAAAAACAAAACAGAAAGCATCCACTTAGGCTGCTGATAATATCCTGGTGGGAAAAAAAATAAACTGAAGCAATGGCTGATGGCACAGGATTTGTCTCAAGCACAGAAAGGCTGATGTGGAAGCAGTCATAGGGGTTTGCAAAAACAAAAAACAAACAAACAAACAAAAAAAAAAAAAACAAAAAAAAAACTCTGCAGCCCTTGGAGCATGCCACATGTTGTGATGCTCTGTGTGACTGTAGTGCTTTGTGGCTGTGACTCTGTGGGACGTTTGATGCATGCGTCCCTGCAAAGGATACTGAGCTGCCCAGCAGAAGCCAAAGCGTAAAAGCCAATGCTGCTCCAACGGGGCATGGTGCCCCTTGTTCGAGGAGGCAGAGAGCCCTGGTTTTCCTTCCAGAGCTCAAAAACTTCGCAAAATTTTACAATACACCCTGTCAGACACCCAGCACCATGGGCTTTTGCTGAAACAAATAACCACGGCTAAAGGTATCTCCTGGCTTTCACCGTGTCTGGGACTCATTTCTCATGTGAAGGGACCCCACAAGCAGCCAACCTCCCTGGCACAGCACATCTCAGGGACCTCACAAGGACTTCAAACTAACCTGGCATGAGTCATTTATGGGTTTAAAGGGAGAAGAAAATTTACATGTCCAAGGTAATCAATTCCTTCGCTCAATTAGCCTTGCAGATTTAAGAAAATGATGGATCTTCTCAAACAAACGCCATCAGCATCTCTGTGGCACGGCAGCTTCCAGAAGCTTGGCACAGCAGCAAGGAGCAGCAGGACCTCGGTGTGAAGGTGGGCAACAAGGCGAGGGCAAGGGCAGAGCAGGACAAGGTCCTGACCCAAGGAAGGGGCCAGGATTAAGTCCCTCTGTGATAGAGAAATAATTGGTGCTGATCCAACTGCAAACTATTTCTTTTGGTAAGGAAAAGCTCTGCACCAAGCAGGATGATGCTCCAGAGCAGTGAAGAATGGTGCTGTTATATCCCAGGAGAAAAATAAATTGTGAATTTGGATTGGGGGAAAAAAAGGAAAAAAATAAAATAATTAAAAAAAAAAAAAAAAGGTCATGAGGACAACCTGACCTTAGGGCAGCCTCATATGTAATGTATAATTGGGGTGCAGCAGGACAGCCTTTGAGCAAAAGGTCAGCTCGTGCCTGCGGAGGGAGGAGATAGCCGAGGACACAGCTCCTGGGGGTTTGAAATGAAGAACTAAATCCTGCGGGGCTGAGCCTTTGAACAACCCCACATGGCCAAAGCAACTTTGCATATAATTCTTTTTTCTCTCTTTGGAGACGCCACCTAATTCTACTGCTGCAGCTGCCTCTCCGCAGAGAGCCAGGACAGCCAGAAAGCTAATCCCCACAGCCACGTGCAGGGAAACGATGCTTTACTTCAAGAACCATCACTTCAGGGCTGCTAAAGCTTTGCAAAGCTTTTCACAGGGCAGCTCAGGCTGTAGGTTGCAGGCTGGGCTGCTTTATGTTGGATCCACTTCCACGATTCCCCCCGGAGCCAGGGGGATGCCACCTCAGGACCCGCCTGTGATGCTGAGGGATCCACGCTTGTCAAACACAGCTTAAAAAAACACTAATGCATATAGCAGTTACTGTATATAAATGCTTTTAGAATCCAAACTAGACCGTATATAGAACAAAGCCTGTGTAGAGCGTGTGGACCGTATATAGCACCTGGGCCATGTATAGCACCCAGCCTGTATGCAGCACGTTTCTGTGGCAGCGTTCTTGCAGGGAAAAAATGTGAAAGCAAGAGGACTGCAAAAGCAGCAAATGTCACTGGAAAAAAAGTATCCATGGCACAACAAAGCTGACCAGATACACAGATCGTAATTTAAGTTGAAGGCTTTGCAAAATATTAATGTGGTTATTTTCTTACATTGGCAGCCAGAAGCAGGAGTCACGGCAAGAGGGAGGAAGAGGAGGGCACCATAGATCCCAGCTCACCTCCAGGTTCAGTGCAATTGGGTCTCTTTTCATTAAGCATACCTGAAGCAAAAGGGATGCATGGTTTTGCAGTCCCAGAAGCTAATTAACATTTTGCAACCTTTGTTTATTTCCCCCCCCTACTTTTTCCAATACTTTTTCGTCATTAGTAGAACTGGCTGTGCTGACTTGGCTTTCTGTTCCAGGACCAACTGAAAGTTTTAGACCAAAGAAATAATTATTAACTGAAGAGTTCGTTCCACATGATTTTATTGAATGAATGCACTTCGCAGTTCAAGTTGAGTAATTTTTGACCAACCTATTGACAGTTTCTGTTGGGGTAGTGCTGTTTTACTCATGTATGTGTGTACACAAATGCACTAACTCTTTCCATCTGGGAACAGCATCTTGCTACGGTAGGTTTATCACACAGAGAAGTAAACACAGTTGTCAACCTTTGTAATACAGATGAGAGCTGTGGTGCGGATCCAGGCACAAAATACTGCCCCAGATCCCCTGCTAAGCTGAATGCTGTCAGATTTCTCATGTGCATATCTTTCTGTTCCCTTTCCCAAGCCCTGATGAAAAAGAAGCTGCAAGGATGAAGGAAAAGGAAGAAGGCTTCTTCACCTACAAAGAAAACAGATTTTTCTTTGCAAGGAAAACCATGCAGTGGTGGATTTCAGAGATGCTCGCAACTAGGGAGCTGCTTTTTCCAGAGCTCAGCCCCCATGGGGCCATAGAGGAACCTCTCCATTGCTGGACTTATTCAAGATTTGGTGTCCAGAAGACCATTTCCATGTTATTTCTGAGTGTGGAGTGAGCTACTTAGTTCTAGGCTCCAAATTCACACCTGTACTCCCAATTGACTTGTAACTACAGGAGAGCCATAAAGCGTTTAGGTGGGAGCTGGGAGCACTGGGCTTGCCCAAGTCCCCCTTGTCCCCTGTATTTTGCAAGACTGCAACTGCATGCTGAATGGGGATGGTGTATTTATTTATATTCCAGTGGGCAGCTGTATTTCTTCTGCTTTGCTGCACACAAGTGTTATTCTTCCAGTAGAGCCGCTCCCTTCGCGTTGGCCCTTTGTGTCTCCCAGGCCCTGAAACGCTCCCTCCTGTTTCCCATAGCCCTGTGCAAACAGGACAGCAAGGCAAACACCATGTTGTTTATCGATGCTGCCAGCTCTTAAAAATGCTGGAAAAGTGCTTTCTGTGCACTTTTCTGTCCTGCTGCGCTAATGCAGGGTAGGAGCTGGGGGTGTGCCCCCAGCCCAGGTGTCTGCCCTTGGGAAGGGAGCATCGTCTGGTGGTTGCGCACGGTTGGATCCTGAGCTCCCCGCCTGCCCTTTTCAGACAGCACGCCGTGCCAGGAAGGGCATTATAAATTCAATTTAATAATTTAATCTTCTCTCTCTTCGAATTAGGAAGGGCTTCCTTGAACTCCCCGATGATTTTGCTGCACCGTGGCCAGCCTGCTGTCCCGGTGTCTCGCTGGCCACTGGCTTCAAACACGGCACAGCCAAATGGGAGATGACACATCTCGGCACTGCACATGACCAGAGGCACAGCTATTTAATGTATTTATTTTAAAGCCCTTTTTGCTGGTCCATTAGTCACATGCATGTAAACCAAGCACGGTTCTTGGGACTGGCTGGCGGCACGGACAGGCAATTATCTGCCCTTGGCTACCAGCAGCAGCGCTTGCTGCCCAAATTTGTGCCAAATTGGCAAATTATCCCGGGGTTATTTGATTTGTTGAGTGGTTGTGGCTGAAAACACGAGGAATTATGTGAAATAGAGACTCCGTGGGCACAATGCAGGATCTTGGGATCCCTCCAGGTCAACTTTGGAGACCTCACCATAGGTCCCAGGAGAAATCCTATCCCAAGGGACGTGGCCAAAAACCCCTCTTTGACCTCAGCAGGGCTGGGACATCATCTCACACCTCTTAAAAAGCTTTCACCCTCTTCCTGAATCCTGGATCAGCTTGACTGGGGATTCCCATAACAGTCCCAAAGTTGGACTGTAGGTCCTGCTATGGAAACATTCTGGGAGGTTTTCCAAGGAGGAGGAATCCCATTTGGCACAGGTTCTCCAGCGGGCTCAGGCACACACAGAAAGGCCACTTCTCCAGAGGTCTCAGCAGCAGTGACGCTGGGCTCAACCCTGGTTATTTGGGGATGGCTGAAAACCTTCTTATCCCCCCTAAACCTGGTAAAGGCCATGACAGGCAGAAGTAGGTCTGCTTCTGGGTGCACTTAGAGCTTGTCACCAGGCACAGGAGAGAAGCAGCAGAGCACTTGCTGGTGCACGCAGCCAGCTTGCCAGCCGAGCTCATCCATGGCAGCCAACGGACGGAGAGATGGAGATCTGCAGTAATTGAATGGAATAATACACTGTGCAGGGATTTTAAATATTTTTCATTCAGGGATAAATTAGGCTTTAATTAAACGGTGTCATTTAATGCTCTGCCCAATAGATATGGTAATTGCTTTCTTTTTTTAAGAGGCAGCGTGGTTATAGTTACTCATTCGTAAAGTGCCAGCGATGCTAATTCAGCCTGGTGGATGTACAGACAGCCACACTGCGCATCGCACCCCGGCGAGGCCAAACCCCAGAGCTGCCTTTGATCACTACCACTGCGGTTTGTACACCCTCTAATCCCCTCCTGTTCCCATCTGAACCAGCCAGGAATGAGCATGGGTCTCAAGGGGAGTGATGTGTCTCCTTGCTCCTTTTTGGCACCAAAAGCAGACCATGCCTGTTCTGGGTACACCCTTTTGCAGGGCTTGCCTTCAAGGATGCAGAAGGGAAAGGGGGTGCCTTGCTCCTAGCTGTCTGCTGTGTGTCTGTGCAAGAGCACCAGTTACACCAGTATAACTGCTGGAGATTCAGTGCTGGAGCTGGTGCTCTGCCCTTTGATTTGGTGCTTTTTGTGAGGCACATTGCACTTACCCAGGGCTGCTCACAGTTATCTCTCTCCCTGGAAAACCCTGGCTAGAACAGCATTTCACAACATTTTAAGGACTACCCAAAAACACCTCTCACCACTCCACTCCCAGAGCCCCCCATGCTAGCTGTCACATCTCCCTCCATCTGCTCCCTGCTGGGTTAATTCCCCTTGCTCCGAGCTGCCCTGCCTTTCATCCCTGCTTTAATGAGCTAAGTCGTGGTTAATGATGCTCCTCTCTAAAGCAACAAAAGAAACCGGGTTAATATTCGGGGCTGTTCTTTCAGGCTCCCTGCAAACTCAGTCTGGATGGACGGCGTAAATCTGCCAGGCGAAGTGGCAGGTGAGGTGATTTACGACACGGCTGCGCCCTCCGCACCAGCAAAAGGAGAGCTGGAAATATTTTGATTGTGCAGCCAGCACCACTTCACACCCAAATCTTCCAGGTCTAGCACCACTGATTTTTCTCCCCTTCTTTTTTATTTATTTTTATTTTTATTTTTATTTTTTTAAATTTCAGGCTGAAAGTTTATTTTGCAAACAGAGCAGCTAGGGACTTGTGAATAAATTGCTAAAGACACACACCAGGATGGGTAGCTGGGGAGTTTTTTCAGCTAGCAGTGCCTCCAGCATGAGGTTCAGGACAGCAAGACCAAAGCTTGCACAAGGTGCACCCAAAACAAGCTCCTGTTTGGAGAGGAGCCGTGGTGTTTACTGTGGTGGCGGCGGAGGAAGGATGGAGAGCAGCCCTCACCAGTTAATTTTAACAAAGCGCGCATTTTCCTGGCTCTGTAACATACCCGCATATTTTAGCTCCTCTCTTCTGTTCAGCAGCTAAAAAGAGACTTTCATGCCAGTTTTGGCTGCCACTCCGCGTTCCCCATTCACAGGCTGCTTCACGGCACAGCCAGAAAGGGGAAAGCAGGGGCATGGGGACTCGGGGACACCCCAAAATCTCCTCCGCAGGCAGCTGGGCTTCTCGGGCACGGCGCTGCACAAGCCCTCACTGTGAAGCTTGCAGCAAGACAGGAATGCCAAGCAGCGCCCAGGCTAAATTAGCTTTCTGCCCACAGCTCGTCCCAGGAATTCTCACCAACAGAGATATGTTTGTATTCAACAACAAAAAAAAAGATTATAGGAAACCACACAAACGCAATCCGTCACCCACAATTAGAAATAAATGAGTGCAGAATCAAGAGAAACTTTCTCTTTTCATGTCCTCTTACAGCAGTATGCTTATGTATATGTATGTATTCATATATTCAAGGACTTTTCTTAAAGATAAAGCTATAGAGAGTACATATACATTTACATACACAGTGTGCATACATATACATTTGTATGTATATCTATATCTACATATAATTATAGAATTATAGAATATCCCGAGTTGGAAGAGACCCACAAATATGAAGATATATATATATAGATTACATAGATAGAAATATAGGTAAATATAGAGGATATAGATAGAGATATAGGTGTATATATCAATATAGATACAGATGATGGTATCTAGCTATAGCTATAAATATGTAAGTATAGCTATAGCTAAATATAGATATATAGATAGTTCTAGATTGATAGACTTACACACTATGGATATACACAAGCAGCCCAAAGAAACAGACCTTGCTGGCCTTGCCAAAACCCAGGCACATTGACACCCAAAGGCAATTTCATCCCAGCAATTCACCTTTTTAAACCTTTTTTTCTCCTTTTTTTTTCTTTTTTTTTT
Source organism: Nettapus auritus (assembly GCA_011076525.1). Classification (NCBI taxonomy): domain Eukaryota; kingdom Metazoa; phylum Chordata; class Aves; order Anseriformes; family Anatidae; genus Nettapus; species Nettapus auritus. The sequence goes on along the minus strand of CM021769.1, from coordinate 4,040,830 downwards.
CTTTTTTTTTTTATTTCCTGCAAATAAAGACCCAGCTCGGGGAGGTAGGTGAGCCTTTCATAACCACGGCATTCTTCAGGAAAGCAACCAGAAAAGATTATTCAACCAAAAATACCTCCCATCAGAGCAGAGGATCCTCAATCCCTCGCTATTGCCTGTGGGTAAAAACTGGTGAAAAGTAGAAATTACTCTTGCTTTAATGAGGGGCAAACCCCTGCAAAGCCCAAATAGCCAGCACATGGCCCCAGCAGCCCTCTCACTGCCTCTCCCACCCTTTCTGCAGAAGACACTTTCAGGAGCACTAAACTTACCAAAACCCCTTAAAAAAATAATAAAAAAATATTTATTTGGAAAGAGTGGGAGGTGAAAGGTTTCTTTATGTAGACTTAAAGTGAAAACCATTAGAGGTGCATTGTTCATTGAGTTCCTTTACCCATGACAAGAGAACAAAATGATCTGATCTAAGCAAAACTTCTGGTTTCATAGCAACAACAAATATGTATTTTTTTTGCGGGGAAATTTAAGGCAAATCAGCGCTTAGGTGCATAACTTGTGACTACTTTATTTCCTGTTGTCAAGTCTGTTGAATCTCTATTAAAATATAATTTAACGAAATGGTTTCCTGGAAAACAGTAATAATAAAAAACGCTCTAGTTTAAAAGTCCAAAAAAAAAAAAAAAAAAAAAAAAAAAAAAAAGCTTCTGGGGTTCAGCTGTTAAAAATAATGCTGTTTAGCTCTTGTAGCTCACTTTACGTGAGATATCAGAAAACTTCTGGGAGATAAAAGGGTGCCTTAGCCGTCCCCTGGTGCTGGGAGGGGAGAGGCAGCAGGATGGCAGCATCCCCTGGGCCCATAAGCATGCTATGAGTTCACCACTGGTGTTATGCTTTTCACCGAGACACAGGAGCTGGGAAATGCACCTTTTCTGGTCACCTTGCTCCACAGACATGGCCACCATCACGTCCTTCCCATGCCATCCCTGTCCAATGGCCACTTCACTTTGGAAACGCAAAATCAGGTTCCTAGAGTATGCAAAGCATCTTCTATGCTGAAAAATAGACATCTCCACTAAGTTTTCCAGCTCCAGGTTATAATACAAATATGAGTGGTAGCAGCTCCTCCTGGCCCCCAAATTTGGGTGAAAGTGTCCACATCTCCCATGCTGTGCTGGAGCTCAGTGCTCTGGGCATGCAGCAGACAGGACCTATTATGGAAGCAAAAAATATGTTTCTTATGCAGAGTTTTTTAGCCTCAATCCTCAGACACAAGCCATCAGCCACTTTCGGACACATGGTCTTCAGTCGAACCAGGGAGATGATGGTTAAAATATATGGGGGTAGGAGCAAGAGAAACTGGACTGCAATTTCTGGGCAGCTCACGCATAAGCTACATAAAGACCCTAACGTCCTAATCAAAGCAGAATTTAGCCAGTATAGGTTTTGCCTTTAATCTTCTTCATTTTCTGAAAAAATAAAGGAAATAGTTCCTTCAGGGCAATCAAATCTATGAGTTTCCAGGGCTGTTTTATCAGAAATTTCTCCTGCAGGCTGCTGCTTCTGGAGTTTCCCTTCCCTGAGGGGAAAATGGGGACAAAAGGGAGTTTTGCTGCCCTTCCCATTAAAAAAAAAAAAGAAAGAAAAAAAAAAAGAAAAAAAAAAAAAAAAAAGCTCCTGGCATTTAATTTAAACTCCCCTGCTGCAATTTAAAACCTTTATTTCTTTTCCTGTCCCTGATGAACAATAACAGAGAAATATTATCACACAATATAAAATATTAAATGCCTGTTGTAAATATTAAATTATATACAAATAGAGCCTGCAAAGATAATACTCAATACATTGTTTACATTGCTGCTGATTAATATTGGAGATTAAAATTAATACTCACATAATATAAACATCAACATGCTTTTAGTGTGCAATTAAACTGACTGATTTCATCAGCACAGAATGTTCTCATCCTTGCAAAACAAGACAGACTAAAACCAAAACCGAAAAGCAGGTCTGAAAATATTGCCAAAATCAAACTCCCCACTACAACAGCTTTGGACTGCAAAATATTTATTTTTTTTTTTTCCACATTGGAAAATAATTTTCTCAACCTGGAAGGCATTTGGTCTCCTCCACGTCAGGGTCCATTCCTGGCTATGGATGGGATATCCCAGGGGACACAAAAGCCACTGATTTTTTCTTTCCTGAAGAAGCCTCTAAAATGGGATGTGTTAACACAGCTGCTGGGTGTAAGACGTGTTGAGAAGCTCATGTCTAACAAGGTCTCACCTGGAGAGTACCACAGTGGGAGGATGGAGACAAAGAGGGCAGAGCCCCAGGCAGTGAGGGAAAGGGGATCAGGGGAAGGGAAAGCAGAACCTGGTGAGCAAGGTCTGAAGGAAACAAAGAGAGAAGTAGGAGGGAAGTCTTCCCAACAGTTCTCAGGGGTATGAGGTCCCCTGGAGAAAGGAGTGCACAGCTCTCCTTGTCTGTGATGGGCAGATTGAAGTGCAGCACGCTTGGGTGAGACGTGAGGAAACCTTTCTAATGACAAGGCCAATTAGGCACCGGTATAGATTAGCTGAGGAAACAAAAGACTAAATCATTGGAAATCTTTAAGAACAAGTTAGGCAGGCATGTAGGAATGCTGCAGAAAATACGTTGTTCTTTCCTAGACAGGGAGAAACGTGGCGCTGTGTTAAATGGCCATCTATTTTCTCTGCTCCTACCCTTGGCTTTTTATCTCCCCAGGAGTCTGTCCTGCTGCATCTCAGCAATGGGAGCTGAGGAGCCCACATTAACTCCTCTGCAGGCTCCCAGACACCAACCAAGGGGAGACCAAGCCCAGCAGAGGTCTGCAGGGAAACCTTCCTGCTGTCACAATGGGATGTCCCATGTCCCCTACACAGCACTGCTCCGTGTGCCTGCTGCCTCCACAGGGGAGAGCAGGATGGAAACAAAATGTGACTGTGCCATTAGGTGATAGCACACGTTCTGACAGATGACTGCAGTAATAAAACATGCCATATGTTCCAGCTCCTATGTCAATCTTCCTTGCCTGACATTGCTGTGGAGAATTTGAGAACATGCTCTGGCCCTTGATGCTTTCTTTGTCCTCCCTACGTGCCACACACCTAAAGGCAGTAAACCTCTGACATGGCCTGGAAAGTATCTGCTGCATCCTCAAAGTGCAGGCTGGTCCTCCCAAATCTCCTGCTGCACTGCCTCCAGGGAGTTACCCTCAAGAGCCAGAACAAGTCCATGTAACACATGGTGCACAACACAGGGGAGAAATCCTGTGCTCAGCAGGCAATATGAGATGCTCTCTGCCAGGATGCAAGGGCTCTGTAGGAGCAACCAGTTCCTGGGCATTCAAAATTTGCATTAGCAACCTCACTGACAGAGTGCAGAGTGTGTTACAGAGCGTGCAGATAACTCAGGGCTACGAGGACTGCAAGGCTATTGGAAGGCAGATGACTAGAAATGATCTGAATAAATTCAGAGCGATTATTTTGAATGAGCCAGACAAAATTCAGAGAGGCTAAGAGCTGTGTTTGGGACGGGTAACTGTGACACCCAGATCCAAGCTGGAAAGCAGCTTTTGGGGAGGCCGATAACCCAAACTAAAGGCTGAGGCCGTGGCGATGGCCCAGGCTGAGATGCTGAAGAGCAGCCAGATGTGGCCAGCCCACGTGGGACGGATTAAAGGACTGGGGACTGCAGACCCGTTCACCATCTGCTATTAAAAAATAACAACCAAAGCTCAGGTTTTAATTTGCCCAGAGAAAACCCAATAATTGGATATATCCAGCTGCAGATTTCCCAATAAGCAGCCTCACATCCGTGGTTAGACCCCCAAAACAAGGCTCTGCCCCGCAGAGGGCTCCTGGCCAAGGTTTCCCTTCTTGGCAATCTGGCACCAAGCGTGGTCACGATCCTGTCGCTGGTCACCCTCAGGTTCTTCCGAACTCCTGCAGCTTGCAGAAATGCTAGCAATGAGATTCTTTCATTTTTATTCCTTTTATTAAATTTGTACTGTGGGCACGGGTACGTCTCCTTACCTTTACTGGAACAGCTGCGTGACCTTTTTCTTCATTCTGTTGCTGCTCACCATGAATTTTTGTGAAGTTCTTTTCAAAATCACTTCTCCAGAGTTGTTTTTTTCCCTCATTTGGGTTCCCTGAAGTTGCTTTATCCCCAGCTGAGGCCTGGAGATCAGCACAAGGGAAGCAGGATAGATCCCCGCAGCACAGGGTGGCTGGAGCAGGCACCATAGCTATTGTTCACCGCATCCGCCGCTGCTACAAGGGGAGGAAATCAGCTCTACCTAAAGCAAAGAAAGACATCAATTAAGAAAATCATTAAAAAAAAATCTGGCAGTAGAGCAGCAATGCATGGGAACAGGCAATGCAGGCAGCCACAGAAAACAGACGTAAGGGGGTGAGGGTGGGCAGCCCTGCAGGGTGTCAGGGGGGTAGGGGTGAGGGTGGGCATCCTGACATCCTTCCTGAACAGCTCTTGGATGGGGCAGGCACACGGTGGCTCTCACAGTGTGTTCTGGAGCCCATCCAAGCACCATCCACGTGCAGGGAGCCCTTGCTAATGGGAAAGCCACCTGTTATTCCCTCACATGGGGAAAAAAAATGTTTTCCTTCTGCTAGCCCTAGCAAAGCAAACAAGCCAACCACCCAAAAAGTCCCCTTTGACCAAATCTCCCCCTCTGAATAAAATTTGGGGGACAAAGCGGGGTGCTGTGCTAACCCCCATGCTGCTGGCACGCCTGCTGCTTCAGAGCAAGCCCGGGCAGCCGAGGGGACCCCTAACAGGAGGCTGCCAAAGCTCCTGGCACTGCCTCCACAATCCCCATCTATTTCCTAGCAAGCTTGTAGCCATGCTGACAGCACAAATGCTCGTGGATAGTGATATTTAGGGGAGCATCTTCCCACTGAGCCTGTTGGTCCCTGATATCCCCTGCCTCGCCTCTGCATCTCTCTATCTCCACCTGATGAATTTGCACTGTGTATTTCCCAGTCCTGAAATAAATATTGCACACCCCAGGCTCCCTGGGGCCTGGCAGGGTTGGGAAGGCTCGTGTCAGGGAAAAGCCAGTGCCTGCCAGGGAAGGAAGCTCCGGAGGAGAGATGTATTTTTGTTACTGAGGCTGTGTTTGAAGTTTCTATAGCTACCAGAAGCGAGCTGTCGGGAAATGCTGCTGCACCCTTCCCCACGCGACACTTCTGAGTGGAAAAGCAGGAAATGGGACCCATCAAAATTGGGTTTTGATTTCCCGTATTTAAGCATCTCTCATCTCCGTGCCCCCTTTCTGGGTGCGCCATTTGGCTGCATGTTAGCCATGCTCCACAGAGCCTGGCAATCAGATTGCAGGGGCAGATGCCTCACAGCTTCCCCACAGAGCTGTGAGTGACAGTGGGCAAGGGCCCCCAAACCACGTGGGGAACAACCTGCCAGGCTGAGCGGGAGCTGCCCAGCTCTTAGTATCTCCTCGTCCTGGACACCAGCATCGCGTGCTGCTGGGCATCCCCATAGGGATCCTGCAGAAGTGCAAACCCAGTTCTGCTTTTCTTCTCTTTCCCCGTTTCCATCAGTCCTTCAGCATTCACACACCCACAGATGCATGCAGCACACAGTGGATAACCTTTAATGGAGCTGTAATTCTGCTTTCTGATGCTGAGGACTCCAGCCCTGAGACCAGAAGGAAAAGGACTGGATAAAAGAGGCAAAACCTTTTGAAAACCAAAAGCACTACTCCGAGCCCATGCCAAGCCCTGAGACCACCTTTGCATTCTGGTGCTTGCTCAGTGCTGTGATGGTTAAATCCACCTTCCCTCCTAAAACAAGGAGCCATTCTTTCACATGTGTTCGGGAATAATGTGCACTCTGTTATACATGGAGCCGAAAATGCTCCGGGGGGACAGAGGGGTACTCAGGCACATGATGATAAATGGGGTGTAAGGACCATTGCCTCAAAGGGGTTCAGGTATTCGAGTCCTGGCGGTAACAGAACTTGTTTTGTTCGGGGGTGGAGGCATTTCTGGAGGCTTTATCTAGACCCTAGGCGTTTCTTCTCCTGCTGCCAAGTGTTGGGACACAGCAATCCAGAACAGTGCACTCACATCCCTGTTATTTTACATTACTGAAACAATTCGGTTGCCTTTCCACAACGCACACAGGCACGTACAGAGATGGGCTGGTCCCTCAGCGCTGATGAATTAGTAAAACGCGCTGCTCGGGAGGTCAGGGGTTGGGTTCATGCAAACATCCTCAAGTTCAAATGTTTCCCCAAAGCTGGCCTGAACTTCGCACGACCTTCCTTGGTCTGGAAAAGCGAAGCAGCCGGTGCTCCTTGTGAGATTACCAGCACATCGTGAATCCAGCAACATACACAGCACCACCAGCAGAAGTTGCTTTTCCTGGAACATCCGGCCCTCGGCTCCAGCTGCTGACCAAGACCAGGAAGGCTGGGCTGAGGGTCGTGTCTGAGCACCAGAAATTGCTTCAGATGGCTTCCAGGTGGTCTCTGATGGCGAGGACATGGCCTTCAGACGTTTATCCACCTGCTGTCAATAGACAGGAAGCAGAAACCAAGGGGAGAGATTTTACTATTGAGCAGAAGCCGCCTGCCCTCAGCTCAGGTCAGTGTTTTAGTTATAAGTTGCTGAACAGCGTGCACTTTATCTGCTGTCGCTTCTAACGAGCGATTTGCTACTTTGGCTGTTGCCTGGAATGCCAGAAGATTAACAGTCTCTCTCCTGGGTCCACAGAATCTCCTTTTACTGCTGAAACTAATTATGCTGTTAACCACTAATGCTGCCGAAGGAGAGCTAATGAGTTGCTAGACGGTGGGCGTTTTATCTCCCGTGCACAAGGAGCTGCAGCAACACAACGTGCGGCACCAACAGGAAACTTATGCAGGGCCACAGGCTGTCTTGAAAAAGAGAAAACCAGGGAGGAGGAAAAGCCACAGCTCCAAAGCACCTTTCACTGTCCCCGTCACCTGCGATGCTCAGAAGAACAGCCGTGGAGATGGAAATGAAAGGATGTCCTGCTGCTTTTACACCCCCAGGGCGCTGTCAGCCTTAATGAGCTAATATTGTTAAGCCCTTCTGCTTTCATCAGCTGGGAAGGAGTGGAAGGGAGGCATTTCTGAAAACAACCCCCCAAGACAGCGTTTGTATGTTCTTGGAACAATTTTCCTCCAGCCATTTGCTGCCCCTCCGCCTGCCCCCGGGAGATGTGACCTGCACCTTGCACCACTGCCGTTGCTGCTGGTTTTATTACTACCATCATCACCATTTTTTAATATTAATATTAAGTGGCTTGGAGCACTAATCATGGTCCTGACACCTTCGTGCTTGGTGTTGCGTGAGTGTTGGCACAGTTGTGAGCTGCCCTGTTCCTGGGCACCCTCCAGTGCACACCGAGTAAAGCCATGGCTTCATCATGCTCAGTGCTACCTAAAAATCCCCCACACCGATCCATAAAGCTCCCATGGGTTTGCAGCCACAGAGCAGAGCAGAAGTGGTGTGGAAGGAGGTGAGCAAGCTGTTCCCTCTGGGGGGCTGAGGAGGAGGATGCCCAGGAGGACCTGCACAATTCGGCTCCCCCTCAAACAGGTTCCTGCAGCACGAATTAAATTACCACTGCATTGGAGTGCAGAGGTGAAAATCATCATAGGTGTTGGCAATACTGAAAATTTTACATTGGACCTTCCTCCCCAAGCAGTCCATATGAATTCTTCCTTGTCCCCATGGCAGCACTGGTAAGGAAATTCTCCCGGGAGCAGACCCACAGCTGGGAATGTCTCCAGCACCTTAAATCTGCACTCACACCATCAGCAAGCATCTCAGTTGGCCCCACAGCAGCTGATTTCCCTGCACATCACCCATTTTCAACCTCCATATTCACGGCGTAAATTATGCCCAGCACAATTATGCTCGCCATCACACAACAGCCTCCACGCCTGCCTGCCCTCCTGCCCCGCTCACAAAACTCCTCCAAATCCTCTGCGCCCAACTTCCCGCTCTATGCAGCCTTTCCTCATTTTGAGCACAAGAACATTCTTATATTTCATTCTTTGATGGATCATTCAAAGGCTTCGACAGCCGTGTTTGGGTTTTTTGTAACCTTTTCTGAGCACTGCCTACTGCTCTTGTTTACAGCTGGGGCTTTCGGCTGCACAACAGTTCCTCCATAAAAGCATTAGCTCCTCGCACTTGGGTTGAATGCTTGGCTTGAAATCGTGTTTTTCTATACGTTTGTATGTATTTTCTACATCTGGCTTGGCTAGACGGCAGCTCTCTGCGTCCTGGGGAGAAATTGCCTCTTCAAGAACATCCGCTGCATTGTTATGATGAATTCTGCAGGAAGAGAATAAAGCGCGCAGAGCCAGCAAGGTAGGAAAAAGGAGGTCGAAACACTTCAGGGACTCACACAGCCCTCACAGCTTCTGGATGTGGAGTGGGGAGCATTTGCAAGGGGGACGTTGCTTAGAGGAAAGTTGTTTTCCCGTAATTTACCCTTCCTCATTGCCTTGCCCACATTCCCAAGGGACCTGCAGGGTGCTTCCCCTTGGGAAGGAGGGCTGGTCCCTTCGCATCGAACCAGCAGTGGTAAAGGGATCACGAGGGGAACAGCGGGGTTGAAATGACCAAAAAACTGCACATGGGGTGTTTTATTAGTATATGATGAACACCACACAGCCTCTCCTCTTCCCGTGCCTCTTTCCCTTCTTTCCCAAGCCCCAATTTCTGGCCCTTGCTCTGGTTTCTTCCCTGCTCCTCCTCTCCATTTGCTTTCCCGTCATGTTTCCCTTTAGCCTCCATCCTTCCAGCTGCTGTTAGTGCTATTGCCCTCTTCCCTCTGAGCCTTGTCAGGTGCTTACATGAGACCCGAACTCTCCAGAAATGTCAGGGAGCACCACACACTTGAAAATCCAGCCCCACAGTGCCCTGGAAATCTCGTTGATTACTGCAAAGGTTGTACAAACACAGGGAAATCCAGGGATCCTGCCCTCAGGTGATTCCCAGCCTCGTACAACAGCAAGCAACAGGCAGCAAGGGCGGAGGGAAGCCATATGGGTGTTGGCATGTGCTGTGTGCCTGGCCAGGATGGTCTGCCACCTCAAAGTGGGTCTTCCCCAGTAGAGGGTCCTTTGCTGGAGTTTCTGCTTGTGAGATGGAGCAAAAACTCACTGAAAAGGGGAAAATCCTACAGAGTGAAAGCTGGATGAAAGCCCTCAGCAGGTCAGAAGTTGTCCCTTAACAGCTGAGGGGCCACAAATTCCCAGTCCTCCCATCATCACTTTTCAAACCTTTTCCTCTGAACCCGTTGTGCTAGGAACATTGCACAGGAATCCTCGGTGCCAGGGGACAAATCCTGCTGTACAGACATGAGGATGGCAGCCAGGGAATGGGTCCCATGAGAGGTGAGCCCTTTCAGCAGGCTGGGCACGATGTTCCCCAGGAACAAGAGTTTTCTGGGTGCTGCAACTTCCCTCTGCTGTTGCACAGCATCCCCTGTCCATAGAAAATGCCCGTCCTAGAAAATCCTGGATGCCCATCTCCATCCCAGAAAATGCCCAAGTGGTCTTTCCCTTCTCTTTGTTCCTTGGTCTCTCTTTGCTCCTCTCTCTGCCTGCTGCTTGCAATCCTGTTTTCCCAAGCAAGCAAGCACCCAAATTCTTCATGTGGGATACAGGAGGGTGCCTCAATGCAACCTCACTCATACCCAGAGCTCTCCACCAGTCTTATTAGAAATGAAAAAATTAATGACTTTAATCCCAAGAAAAGCCAGATTTCTCCTGGTTTTCCACAAAAGCCAATGAGAGGAACAGCCCCTGAAATGTCAGGGCTTTCTGGCAGTAGCTCATGTTACTGCTGGGGGAAATGGCAGGGGCTGGTTTCTGCATTTTAAGTGTGTGGAGGCATATTGAGAGAGACTGTGCCACCCCAAGAGAGATTTTGGTCCAAGCAGCCAAAAGAGCAGGAGGGACCTGAAGTGCTGGAGGAGAAGCAGGACCAGATCTCTGGCTTGCCAGCCCAGGGACCAGCACACCCATAATGCTTCTTCTGAATTGTGGGCTGTATGGCCACAAATTGTTGAGTTCGTCCCTGTGCAGGATGCGTGGGGTTTGAGCTTTATGGACTTGCAGGGCAGAGCTCTGCTCACAGCGGGCTTGCTGCCTCCCAAGGAGTTATATTTGCTCTTCCTTTCCCCGCTGTTTCCTTAACCTAAAATAAAATGTCCCAGACTGGAGGAAAAAAAAAAAAAAAAAAAAAAAAAGAGCGTGTTTTGCTCCCAGTGCCTGGACAAATGTCTCACTTCCCAAGCCTTAAATAGAGCTAATGGGAGCTTAAATGAGCCAGTGGAAGCTCGCTGAGATGCTGCAGCTTCAGAGGCTCATGAGAAATGTGGGGCAATGCAGCCCATGGGTCTCCTCCATCCACTCTTGCAGATCCACAGGAGAGGGCAGCCTGGCCATATCCCATGCAATGAGCCTTGAAAAATCAGCCTTCCCCTGGCTGTCCCACAGTCCTTCTCATTACGATTGCGTGGCTGTAATTAACTCAGCCCGTGCTGCTCAGAGCCCCTCCTCGGGCACAGCTGTGGCCACAGACATCTATTTCTTCCCACCAAAACCCAGCATTCGTGTGCCAACACGTCTTCTGCTGGGCAGGAGGGCTCCACGCTTTGTCTCAGGTGAGAAGCAATGGTCTGGTTCGGCATTTTGGAGGAGTTTGTAGTTTTTTGTTGGGTTGATGGAGAGGAGCCACCTGCACCATCCTGTGTGGGGATGGCGCAGCTCCCGGGGCACAGACACACATCCTTCCCCAGCCGTGGACACCTCCAGGGTCTCAGCAGGGCAGAGAAGAGAAAATGTTCTCCTTGGTTCACCACCAGGGCAGCTGATTCCTGTGATCTGCACCCAGGCTCACCATTCTTGCCTTCCCCCTCCTCCAAACATGACACAGGAAAGGGACCCTCTCCTCCTCTGTCCAGGTCTGTTTACACCAAGGGCAAAAGTGTTTAAGGGCAAGCTTTTATCCAAGGAGAATCCCACAGTGCGCTCCAAGCTGTCCTTGCAGCCAGCTGGCTGGAAAACAGCCCATACCAATTGATACTGAGGCTCAGTACCATTTGGTCCATTCTGTGTTTCATTCTGTGTCTCAAGGCAGAGGCCCCTGGGCTGCCCACGCTACTTCCTCCCTTTCCTCCCATACATCTCCCTGCTGGTGGGGCTGTGTGAAGCCCAAAGCCTTCACCTATTGCCAAACCATCTAAAATCAAGACGTGAGCCACGTGCTAAGACAGGTGCCTGAGCTACCCAGTGTGCTCTTGCATATAGGAAAGCCTCGTGATGTTGTTCCAAAATAAAGTGATCTGTTTTTGAACATTTTCTTTGCACAGCTCTTGTCATATAATTCTTTAAAGGCAGGCTGTAAAAGCAGGGCAATACACCCCTGATCATTAATGCATTTCCAAAAGATGTTCTCACTTCTTTGCTTTGCTTTTCACAGCCCAGATGACAAAAAGGCTGATGTGAGCAAATCTAAAATTAATCACCTGAGTGTCTTACAGGCTTCCAGGTAACGAGGGCAACAGCACATTGCTGTCTTTGCGAGACGCACAGACACTCAAAGACTGCTCATCTCCTTGCTCCTCCTGCTCCTGCCATGGGTTTGTTGCTCCAGAACTAGAGCAAACCTCCTGCAAGTGTGAGAGGTAGAAATTGGGCAGCTTTTCTGCCTTCTCTTCGCATGGATGGGAAGAAGCTTGCAAATATTAACACTGTTCTTCTGAAGCAGGCTGCCCAATTCTGCTCCAGCCCCATTCCGTCTCCTCCAGCAGCCAGGATGCTCCAGAAACAACCCCGGAACCAGATGTGATGAAGCCGAAGAGCTTAGATGACCACCAGTATGACCAGCGTCATTTAGGCAAACAAATAAGACATTTAGACATAATAGACCAGACAGAATGGTGCACGGAGCTGGAGCCTAACAGTGTGCAGAGCCACTCTCAGGAGCACACACCCAGGCTGTCAGAGCTGAACTATGTGAGGGAAGCAGGAGATTTAAAAATCAAGCATGCATTAAATGGTGAGCAGGCTGGACGTCAGACTGCTCTGCCAGCAAGCTCAAAGTCAAAGGTTTCACCTACAGAACAGTTCATGGGTGAAGAACACCCTGGCGAGACCTGCCTCAGACCCAGCTGATGGAGAATTATTGTCTGAAGGTGCACCGCCGCTGACTCCTTTGGGAATGAGCAAGGGATTTAAGGGTTTTGTGTGAGTGTGAGAACGGGGGTGGGTGTGATCCAAACTTCTTGGAGTTAGGAGGCACCTTCCATTGACTTGAATCAGACTCCAGATCAGTCGATCTCCAGTAATCCTTACTGGATTAAAAAATCCTTAGGGCTGCCGGGGAAGTTTGAGCCTTTGCAAGCAGGAATTAATTTGCAAGAGGAACTGAGAGCTGAAGATGTAAGCCAGGGCCCTGACCCAGCACAGCAGGCTTCTTCCATTGCTACTGTTCCATAATTATTTGAGCAATGGCTACGTTTTCCCAGATACTGCCTTGAAAACCTGTGGAGAATTTGATCTACAGCTTGGCAGAGGGTGCGCCTGCTGCCTACCTGCAGCAAAAGCAACATTCGCCTGCCAAGAGCATGGTCTGGATTCACTGGGATTTGGGCTGGAATTTGCAATATCCCGTCTGCCAAGCACATATTCAGCTTTGTGTGTGCTTTTATTAAAGAGGGAGGAGATGCCTTTGCCATAGCTGATGTCTTTTGTTGCTCTGAGAACACCTTTCTGGAGGCTCTTTCCCTGTTTCATCCAGCCTCTTCATTCTGGCAAGGTTTTCCACCCTGCTGGGTTTCCCAGAGCTGTAAATCAGTATGGCATTGGCAGATCTGGCAAAACCATTGTGCCCAACTTTCTCCTGTCCAACTACAAGCAGAGCTCATCTTTTGCAGACGTCTCCAAGAAACACTGGCAGGATGAGGACAGCCACCTTGCCACGCCTGGAGCTCCTTCCACCCATCCCCGAGGCATTAATGAAAAACTTTGCAAACCTCTCCTTGCCTTTCCTGTTTTGTTGCCACAGAACAGGCAAAGCCGTATTGCTTTGACTTCTCACAGCACCTCTGTGCTGTGAAAACCATCCACCAGGAATCATTTGCCAAAACCCACCATCTCCAGCATCTCAGCCTTGTGTTGTAAGCACGTGTAATCCTAGATATTGGAAACAAGAGTCTGTTCCTCTGCAAACCAGATGTCTGCAAACTTAAGATCACTTACAGGATACTGTTCCTCATTTATCCCACATATATTTTCAGTGGAGACAGGAGGACAGACACTCAGCAGGTGACCAGAGAAGTCGGCTCCCCATCAGACCGCACACTTTCCTAGAGAATATGCCCTTAAGTCCCACCAATGCAGTGGCTTATAGCAAAATCATAAAATCACAGAATCATGGGATTTGGTTTGGATTGGCAGGGACCTCACAGCCCATCTGATCCCAGCCCCTGCCATGAGCAGGGACCCCTCCCGCCAGCCCAAGCTGCCCCCAGCCCCATCCAGCCTGGCCTTGGGCACTGCCAGGGATTGGGCAGCCACAGCTCCTCTGGGCAGCCTGAGCCAGGGCCTCACCGCCCTCACTCTGAAGAATTTCTTCCCAATATCTAATCAAAACTACCCACTTTCAGCTGAAAACCATTGCTTCATGTCCCACTAAGAGGATTCCCTTGCACACGGGATGCTGCAGATGGCATCCATTCAGGGCCAGCACAGGCAGCATCCCCTTCCCTTTGGCATCCCTTTTTTTCTGGAGCTGAGCAGAGGTCGGCTTCCAATTGGTGCCCCAAGTGTCTTCATTAGAGGCTGCTCAGAGGCCCCAGGCTGCTCTACATTGGTCAGGAGAACACTGCAGGCTCACTGTGCTTGGTCTGAGATGACAGGTCTGAGAGCAGGGAGACTGGCTTACAGCACTCCAGTTTGGACCTCATTTCTCATAAACTCCTAAAGCTCCTTTTTCCCCAGCCTAACCCAATCCAACACATTTGTTACTCGGCTAAGATCCAGCAAAGAGTTTTATTTTGAATGCCAACAGCAAATTTTTATGACCACAAAATAAACCTTGAAATATGATATGTTTAGATAAGCGATGGGAATGCTAAGAGACTCTCAGCAAATTGAATCAAGAGGTGTGAACAGCTCTGCTTAAAGGACATTCAAAAATAATGGCACCGGGGCTGTGCTGCAAGTTCCAGGAGGAAATATGCTGGAGGCAACAGTCAGCAGACCATAATAATGCTGTTTGAATTATGGCTCTGCAAAGATGAGCTATAAAGGAGCAAAGGGAGATGCATAACGATCAGTCCTGAAGCAAGGGCGAGGTCCCACAAGTTCAGACCCCAAAGAGATGCCCCAGACCTGCCTCCTGAAGGCTCCTTCCAGAGCTCCCAAGCGGTACAACCAGCTTGGAAGAGACACGACAAATCCCAAAGGGCATGAATGTGAGCTATAGCCTCTGCTCTCCTATCCAGGGCTCCTCAAAAGGCAGCGGTGGCCACAGCATCGGTCTTCTTCCCTAGGTGCTACACAGCCCAAGAAAACCCAGACACGTCCACAAGGTCAAGACATTCGGCAGCCCTTGACAAAGCTGAGGGGCTGTTGTGGGTTCTCACTGCTAATGCAGAACAACACAAATACAGACAATTGTGGCTGAACACTTAGAAAAGCTTGACATCTGCCCAGAAAAGAAAACAGGAGACACTTTCAGAACATCACCTGGCTCCTTATTTCCCCCTGATGCCAGACTCAGGCATCAGGGTTGATACCCCATGACGTTCAGACAATGCTGAGTGGGCAAACACCCTGCCCAGACGATGACCTGCCCTCAGGCAGGCTTTTTGCCATCCCAGGGCTGAATTGCAGCTGCGGCACAGCCCCAAGCCCAAGTCATTGTCAATCTGGATACCCCAGCGGGCTGAGGATGCTGCGGCTCACGTCCTCCATCCCGGCCTGTCCTCCCCTCTCTCTGCTTTATTCCCCTGGGGATTTGGGGTCACCAGCTTTATTTCTGAAGCAACCCCATGGTCGGGCTCCAGCCCAGCTGAGCAGACCAGTAAAAAGCTCGGCCGGTGGTGTTTGTGCAGAGGGCAGAGCTCAGCTGTGCATTAGCAGAGCTTTCTCTGGGGGGTCGCTGGCGATGGGGATGAACTCCCCCAGGAGCCATCGCAGACCTCCCCATCGCGTGCAGAGGCCATTTCACTCACCTCGGGAAGCCAAAACAACACGCTCTCAAATTAACAGGGAGAAAACCACACGAGCTGCTGCTCATGCTGCCCCGGAGGGGAGGACGAGGCGGCACACACCTACCAGATGACGGCCACCTGGCTCCAGGAGCGACGTGGGGGCGCTCGGTGCTGCAGCAAGGAGCTCAGGGCTGTGAAATAAATCTGGGTTTCGACAGCCCAGTGCTTTGCTGTAACAGTGATGTTGCCAAAGGGAATGGGAATCAGTGTTGCCTAGCCTCAAATTCAGGTGCACTGCTCAGCAGGGTTAATATTCCAATTAAAGCCTGAGGTTCTGGAGTCAGTGCGGTGATGGAGAGGGCTCCACTCTTTATTTTACAACCAAGTTCAGCCTCTGAAGCCTGAACTGAAGCTAGAAACAGAGTCTTAAATATTTTAACTAATCCGTATTTTGAAGTCAGACCCAAGGGCAAAGTGAAAGCCACCCTGAATCGCCCCATGCACAGCTCCAAGACACAGAAATATCCTGGCACTGAGCTCCTGCCTGGGTGTCCTGAGCCTTGTGTTGGCTTTCACTGTGAATTTTGTGAAGGAATGAGCCCAAGCCTGGGACTCCTCTCTATTTTAATCCCGTTCCATCACTCCCAGCAAGAACCAGACAAGCAGCCCCAAGAAATGCCTCAGAAAGTCTGGAGGACAAAAATAAATGCCCAGACTGTGGTTAGAGGGACTGAGCTTGGCCAAGCCAGCTTGGGCTGGAAAACAAGTGGGTTGTTTTCTTTTAAAATAACTCCCATGCCCAGAGACATGGAAATTCTGTCCCGTGAAAGCGTGGCTACAAAAGGCAAGGGAGGAGGACAGGATGGACAGCCCTGGCCTCGAAGCACCCAAGAGTAAAGCTGACATAATCCTGGGAGCTATATCAAATAGCACACCAAACTTCAGCCACCCACGGGCTCTTTGCTCCCCTTATCCAACAGATGCTTAAATTGTGCAGGTTAAAATAAGCCAGATGTGTACGAGAAAAGCTGACAAAGAAAAACTTGTGGCTTCTCCAGACCCAGTGGAGGTAAAGACTGACCCCATTGATGCTCTCCAAGCCAACACACGGAATTAAGCAACCCATGGCCAGAGCTGGGCTAGGTTGTACTTCCAGCTGGCTTTGCTGACAAAGCAACCTCCTCCTGCTCTTCGTCTACTATAAATAAAGCCATAGCCCACCTGAACTCTTCCATGTTCTTGGTGGCTCTTAAGAAATTCATGCAATCCTTAGTAGTCAAAATAATAAGATTGTCTCCTAATGTGAGATTTCCTTTGCAGGATAAAGTACACCTAAGGGCTGCTGATGTAATTCTCTCATACTAAGCTGATTAAATGCTGAGGAGTTAGAGCCTTTTTACAATTTTATTACATTAGATTCCAGAGATGAAATGAATAGAAATGACCAGACACTGAAGGAGGCAGAAATCTGTGTCCGCAGATTTTAGAGGCTATAAATTACATTCAGCCAGTATAGCTAGGTGTCTGCAAGAACAAATCTAATAATAGAGTGTCCGTCTGTTCGACAATATGGATAAACTTGGGCTATCGGTGTTGTACAGCATTAAAAGGAGAATTACAAGCAGGACCACAGAGAACAAGTAAAGGTCGTCTGATCCCAAGGATTCGTGCCATCCACCCGAGGAAGGTCAGCAGCCATAAGTACTGCTTAGCAACTGACTGCAGGCTCTTATTACCACCGCTAATTACTTGTGGTGAGAGATGAAGGCTGGCTGGGCTGGACAGGGGAATCGACATGATAAATCCATCGTCCCTGCCCAAAAGGTATGAGCTGGATCCAGCTGGAGCACAATGTGTATTACACAGGCTAGTTACGTCCTAGATTTGGCTGAGATTGGAGAGAAATGAGGATTGCAGCCCCCTGAAAGAACCTGGATATCTCTCAAAATCAAGGAAAAACAACAAAATGCTTCTAGGCATGGATTGAGACGAGGTTTTGACTTTGGGTGATTTGGCTCCTTTCACTAGGCTCTGACCTACATGAGGCAGCTGAGGATGGCGATTACCACCGAGGCTCCTGCTTCTGGAGCTCTTTCCCGTCCTCCTTCTCAAAGAAAGCTGGATTCAAAAGCCACTTCCAACCAGCTTTCCTGCATGCTCTTGGTTCAGTATTGGCCACACAACCTGGTTTCTAGTCACCAGACAGGGTAATTTATGCAACTGAACAACAAAGCAGCCAGTGTGCGTCGTGCGATCTAATGTACAATGTGAAATTCGAGGGATATTCATGCACCGATGCTTTACATTTTTCTCCGGGCACTGCCGTCAGCAAAACTCTCCAGTATTCAGATGAGGGTCCTACGAAAGGTCAAATTGAAATTTGCTTGCATATCTGAACAAATATTTGTGAACAATTTTCCCCATTATTCTCTAAGCTTTACATATGGCCCATTCAGCTGAGAAGAGTGGTCCTTTTCAGGCTGTCGGGAGGGATTGCAATGACTTAAAAGCAGCCTGAAAGCAATTAAGAAGCCGACTATTCAAATGCATTTTCTGCAAACAAAAGTTTATTTGCTATATATAGATAAATGCTGCCAGTGGGCTAATTTGGAAGCATTGTTGATTACCCATTGTAATGAGGCCTATTACATAATTAAAAGAGTTTTCTCCTAACTGCATTTTGCTGCTAATTAACATTTTATGCCATCTACAATGGACACTTTGGGCTGCATCAAAGACATTATTATGCAATTTTATCCTACGAGCAGCCTATGAATTATTAATTAATATTAAATCTGTTGATTAAAGGGTAATTTGTAAGTAAGCCAGTCATAACTACGAACATGCTTGGCCCTTAAGTATTCCCCTGAAATAAGCTCCAAAATTACATGGACTAAACAAAAGGTTAAACTAAAAAATAAATAAACAAAAACCAAAAGATTTGAGAGTGTGAAACATGGGATACCAGGATAATTTATTTACAAGGACCTCTGATGTTTTTCCAGAAATTCCAGTTGCTGGTGTTTAAATTAAATAGAGTCTTCTGAGATGCTCCGTCATGTCCCGGCAGGATACACGATGTGAAGGCAATGCAGTCCTCACTTGTAGCCCCCTCTCTTCGTGCACATCAAACCAGAGCCACTCTGCCAGGTTCACCACAACCTGGAATTTTGGGTCAGGAAATGCCTGTAACTGGACATTGGCTGGAGGCAGCGGATGCTGGCTGGGATCGGGGAGTATCTAAAGACCTGCCTTTGCTGCAGCAGCACCTTAAAAAATTAAACGTGGGCCAGACCAGGTCTGAACATAGGGATGGTTTCCTTCCTCATGGTCATCTATAAAAGTGCCTTTGTCTCCGTACAGGTTCAGGATGGCCATCCATCCAACCAAGCCATTGAATTGAGATTCTGGGCAATGTCCTGGCTTGCTGGAGTCAGGAGCAGACTTCAGCGTGAGCCAATTAATCATCTGAACCACCCACCATGGGTGATAATCAGTGCTGTCCGGATCCTGTAAATTGTACCCCCACCAGCTGCTCCCCCTGTGCAGCAGTGGGGTGAGGGGGCTCTGGAGGGACCTGCAGCCCCCGGGCTTGCTGGTGTGCCTTCAGCTGAGGGGGAGCCACAGGGAAAGAGGGAGGGTTGGGGGAAGACTCACAGTTTTCCTCTTGCTGTAGGTGAGGAAACTGGGAGACAGGGCTGGCAAAGCAGGACTCAGTCCTCTTTGAGATGTGAAAATAGGAAAATGGAACAAGTCACCCTGAAAAGTCACACTCAGGGCATCACCAAAGGCCAGCACCTTGCAGCCATGGCTCATCCATCACACTCTGGGGCACGGCACTGTCCCGTGGCTCAAAGGCAAATGCACGGCCCCATGCACCCTCCCCAGCCCCAGCATCTGCTCAGCACTGCTGCAGCCTCTTTGTGCTCCACAATCAGGCTCACCCCAGCTGCACCCCGCCTGGAGGTTGGGAACACTATAATAGCAATAGCAATAATAGCAATAATAATAATAGCAATAGCAATAATCAAAATAATCATTGTCATCATCACCGTCATCATCCAGCAGCCTGCTGATGTGTGTGCTGTACCACAGGGAGAGGCAGCCAGGCTGCTTTTTCTCCAGCCTGTCAGAAGAAACTACCCGCAGCTCTCTTGTTTACCAACATGAGCAGGCTGCGGTACTGCCACGTGTAACCAGGATGCAATCAAGCCCCGTGCTTTAATTATAATGGGGGAGGGGGGGGGGGGGGGAAGCACACTGGGGGTGTTTGCAGCATGGTGCAGCCCAGACTCTGTGCAGTGGCTCATGATGCATCTCACACCCAGCGTGAGCAGAGTGGCACGTGACTCGGGTGAGAAAAGTATCAAAATAGGTCAAAAATAGAAAAATAGGTCAAGCAGACAGCCACGCTTCAGGTCTTGGACATACGCAGATGTCTTGGATGGAAAGGGCATTTCTGAAGGCTAACGGGGGATCCGTGACATCCCTGCCACAAAACCAAATCTAGCATGTTCCCACTCCCAAAAAAAAAAAAAAAAAAAAAAAAAAAAAAAAAAAGTGAAAATGACCCAGATTTCTGGCTGAAAGACTGAAACAGATCCCAATGCCCAAGGTCACTGCCCTGTCCATCCTCTCTGCAATAGCTGCTCTCATGGACTCACCCCCTGCGAGCCTGCATCAATTAGTCACTGCCCTCCTCCCAAGAAATGTACACAGAGGAAATAATAATTTGAATTCATAAGCCCTTGGATACCAAGATAATTAATGAGAGTATTAACTATAGAGACGTGTAGGAAGACACAGCTATATTTACATCAGCCTTTTCCATTATGTTTTCCTTCTCCCATTACTCTGGAAGACCTGATGTAGAGCTCCTTGCAGTTATACAGAAATGAAGCCAGACAGTTCCCAAGGTTTACAGCTCGTAGAGGATCTGGGAGGCTTTTCTTTAGAAGACTTTAAGTAATTTCAAAGGAGACAGACCGGAAGAAAGAGGTGATTGCATCATTTCTTTGTGCTGTGTGTAGTCATCTCACCTTTAGCTAGACGCTTTGCACCTTAGGTTAACCGGCAGCTCCTGCTCCACGTGAGAAGCAGAAGGTATCAGAGACACAGTCTCTCATTGCTTTGGGTGCTTTTCTTTGGTCACCAGCACCTTCAGCCCTGCCGGACCCCAAAATCAAAGAGTTGCTTCCCAAAACTGCAGGGACACTTGTGTGGCACCCCATGGGAGCTGCGCCATTCAGAGGCCGTCTCCTTCCCCGGCACACTTCTGGCCATCAGGGCTGCAGAGAAAAGCATGAAAACATCAACTGGATGCACCCGAAGGCTCAAACAGAGAAAGAGCCTATTAAATGCTGTTTTTCAGATTTTAGAAGCAGTCTCTCCTGGCTAATTTCTGCTTTATGACTGTAGGAAAGTGGAGAGCATCGGGGTCACCCATCCACCACCCATCGCAGCTCCAGCCTCAGCACTTCCACTCCTCCCTGATAGCTCTCCCAACGAGACCGACCCCTTCATTTTCAAAGCCACGAAAACGCAGACGGCAGCCTCCTCTCCCATCCCAGCAGGCTCTCTGGGTGGTGAAAGCCATGCCATATTTTCTCCTTCTGCCAGACGAGGCTGTGCACTTTCTGACCCGGGCCACTGGCAGAAAGCCAGGCCAGCCCGTGGACTGCAGCATTTATTTTTTAAATAAACGTTTCTCTATGTGAGAGCCTATAAATACCCGGGCGGTTTACTGCAGATTTACCACTCTCCATTTTTCTGATCTCAGCGCTGATGCTCAGAGTTCAGCCCCCCTCCAAATTAATACACAGCAGTAGCTTTTGCATGTCAATTAGAGCGAGAAGGTTATTCTCTGGCCCGACCTCTGAGATCAAGTGCTAATGCACTACAGGAAAATGCAGTGATTTATCACCCAAACTCCAGCAAGGAGCACTTTTTCCTATGAGAAGGGCTCGCAATAACTTACGTGGCACGATCAGTCATTTCTTGGCCTCCATCGCGGGGGCACTCGTGATATTGCATCCATGTGCAGGAGTATTCAGCCCCCAATGATGATTGAATGCAGCGTGTTATTATTCATTCCATGGTAGAAGCTTCGTGCCCCGGTCATGGAGCCAGACCCAGCCGTGGAGAACAACAGACCTTGTGCCCGGGGACTTTGTGGCTGGAGGATGTGCTGTGTTTTCATGGTGGTGCAGGGTTGCTGGAAAGGGCACTGAGTAAAGGAAGGAAAAGTGAAGTGGTAAAGAGTTATGGCTGGAAACGGTCAAAAC